>VZUI01052152.1:0-38738 GCA_013401135.1 Cettia cetti | reverse complement strand
AGTATTTTCTACTATTGAATTTATTTTATTTTACTTTATTTTACTTATTTTCTTCTTTCTCTTATTAAATTGTACTTCTGACTTGGAGTCTCTCATTTGTTTTGCTTTCAAACCGACACAAGAAGGTACAGCCAAGTCACAATGTGAGCTTTTAATCAAGAGCTCCCGCTGCAGTTTGGGTGTCTCTGTTACGGACTCAGGTGAGTACAGTTTCTAAATGGATCTTCTAGTCAGATGCTCTGGTTTGCATCAGGAGAGCACAGGCTTCATTCCTTTGGGATGAAAATGAACTGGAAGATGCTCTCCAGAAGTACAACTAATGCATTCTAGGGTTAGGTGGGTATTCAACCCATGGGATGAGACTGGAACCAGTCCAGAGCAAAATATCCCTGACATGCAGCAGCGTATCTGGTCCTCAGCACCTGATTTTTATAGAGGGAAACACCAAGTGTATTTCTCTATATATTGATGTCTGCAGTGTGTAGTGCAGTGCTTGCTAAAGCAGGCATAGATTTCACTGTAAGCTGCAGCTTCTTGTACTTTCATAGAGTTTGATCTTTGTGCAGGACAGCTGAATGTGGCCCAAGTTAATCAGAGTAGAACAGAAGCATATTGAGACAAATTAATCCCTGGGTAAATCCATTAATCTGTCTTGCAGGCTGTTTAGGAAGTGGCATGGCTATGTCCTGGACCTGTGGCTTGGGTGCAGAGAATTATAGCTCCAGCAGTTGAGTACCTGCTGGGATTTTCCCTGTAAGTTTTACTCACCTTTGAAGATTTCCTTTGTGTGTTTCTTCCTCCTGAATGAAAACAGAAACAAGCAGGATAAGTTATTTGTAAAGAGGTTGGTGGCATTAACTTACGGCTATTTTGTTATTCACTCCCCATTAGTTGCAGCAGATATGTTTGGCTCTAAAAAAAGTGTCTGATTTTCTCTCTGATGTAGATTTTTAAAGTGCCAATGGGAATATTCTTCACTTTGCAAATAAGCAGGGGAGTGGGAAATCCTGTCAGGATAACATACTGCACAGTAAAGCCTGTATGCCAAATCTACAACAGCCTTGAACTTTTTTATTCCCGTGCAATCACAAATAGTTGTAGGCCAAAAAAGGCTTTTTTTCCCACAAAATATTATTTTGGACTGTACATTTTTGAGTGACTTTTTTCTGTGGAAGTAATCTACTTTATGCTAGAGGCCTAGCTGTGCTGAAATAAAATATAAACTGAGTTTCTTTGATATAATATTTCATTATGCATTTTCTAGGAACCAACAAATAGCACCAGTTGAAATTCCTTAAGTCTGATATGTTAAATGTGTGGGAAAACTTCCTTGTTTCATAGACGGAATATCTAAGCTTGCTAACAGCATTAAGTTGTTTTTATGGCAGTTATTTCCCTTTTAAAATTCCCATAATGAGTTGGGGTTTTAAATAGCTACTTCTGAAGCATTTGCTGTAGAGTTTTATTGTAACTGTTTACTTATATTTCTAGTAAATTACAAGGAATGCAAAACAGGATCAGGGAGAAAAAAGAGCATTGGTACTGTACATATTTTATTTGCCCTCATGAAATTGAGAACATTAGCAAAAGTGCATTTCAAATTGGGACTGTTTAAAAGTAGCACTGCTTAACTCAGCAAATACCTTTTCCGGGTCAGGGAAAGAAATAGTAGTAAACTGATCCTCCTTGCATTCACTGAGATATAATTCTGGAATAACGTTGGTGGCTTCAGTGGAGTTACTGCAGAGTAAATCTGACCTGAGTGCATAATGAAGGTGAAGGCTGGATTGACTTCTACTGCAGTTAATACCAAAAATAAAATAAAGTGGAAGGTAGAGTCAGCAAGCTGCAGTTGCCCCTGTGCTACTCATTAAACTCCAATCAGTCTCGCTTCAGCAAACCCTCTGAGGAAAAATTACTTTGCCCAGGTTTCCCTACAACACGCTTTGAAGGAAAGAAGCAATGCAAATATCACCAATGACAGATTTTGCTGCCCACCCTTTTTTAAATGGTGGCAATATCTGAAAAACAGAAAAGAGCTTTTCTGAAGGAAAATTCTGGAGGCTGAATCTGAAGGAATGGGAACAGCAATCAAAATTAAGCACAAAACCTTGTTCCCTGACAGTGTTACCAACATTCTTCGCTGAGCACTTGCATGTGTATGAAAAAAAGCTAAGAAGTAATAAACATGGGATCTCACACTGCCAGGAATACGCTTATGGCACCGAGGGAAGAAAAATCTAACTGGAACACACAGCTACCTACAGCTATGTATAAAGGACAGTCACACTTCTTGCCTCGCTTAATCTTTTTTTTTCTCTCCTTTCTCTCAAAAAACTTGATTTCTCAATCCTTTAGTTTTGTACCAGCATCTGGGGACAGGGGCACTTGGTTTCATTCAGAAACAATGTAAACAATCTGTGAAGACCTGGAACTGATGAAAATAAGCCTGTCATGGTACAGGACACAGATTTCATTCACCATTTCCTGCTGTCATCTTTTAGCATTGTATTTTATATCTCTATAGCTTTATGGTGTGACTTCAGGGTAGGTACTTTGCTGATGAATAACTTTATTTTTTAACGTCTCATCTCCATTGCTCATGCTGATCTGTTGGGAAGGTAACCACGGCAGAACAATCAGAAGTGCCTCTCTACAGCACTTACTGCTTTACTAACAATGCAAAGCCCACTTTTCTTCACAAATATGTGTCTATTTAAAACTGGAAAAAATTGAAGACCTTCTAAGAGACTATTGTGTCAAATATAGTTCTCATACATAATATGAGTGGTCACAAGATGAAGTTATCTTTGGGACCTTCAGGCTGGCTCCCAGTTTCTCAGGTGACTGACACTGGTCTAATCAGCTCATAACAAGGAATGAAAATTTGTCCATCCCAAATTTACTACTGAGTAACTGTAAGCAGTGCCTGTGACACAATGTCTCACTTTCTACAGCAGGGGAACTGTACTGATTCTGACAGAAGAGATAACATGACAGCATGATAAAATGTAGAAGAGCTCATACTTCTGTCAGTCCAGTCAAGAATTTGTCCCGCTCCAGCTGCCGAGAGCGGTGCTCATCAGGCTCGTCGGGGGAATCCAGAGACAGTGATTCCAGAAAGAGGTTTTCCGTGGCACTGCACCGGTCACTCTCCTTCAGCTTGGACAGTGACCGCTCGTCAAACTGAATGGTGTCGGAATCGGAGTAGGACCTGGAGCCCATGGATCGGGGCACACGGAGGTTCCCCTGGGGCGCAAAGGGCCGACGGCTGCTCTCGTTCTGGTCGCACACCAAACCACCTCCTCTCCATGGGCTCGCTTCTTTCTGAAGCTGGACACAAGGCAGATTGAAAGGAACAGCAATTACTTTCGGCATTTGGCAGAACTCATCCTTCCTCAGGAGCAAGGCACCCATGCCCTGGGGATTACAACCCTGCCCCAGGGGTGCACCTCCAAGGCACACTGGCCTTGCTTCCACAAAGGGAGACTTCTCTAGAACTTTGATGCTATTACTCATGGGATTTTGAGTGACTAAGTGTGTATATGTACAGTTTTGCTTATTTACATGTGTATGTATACATATATACACACTGAGTATATATGTATATACAAAATAATGCATCTGTTGGTGAACTCTTTTTTTAAAGAAACAAATCAACACAGACTTATTTAAAAGCAATCTTGATAGCAGTACAAATAGAAGCTGATAGGAGGGTGAGCAAATTGCCTTCTCCTCAAAACAAACACATTTTTCTTCTGGTCAGCAAAACAAAGATTACTCTTTTACATATATCACTTGTTTCCAAAGGTGGAAAATTATGCTTAACAAAAAAACAAAAGCTTTGTTTTATAAAGGGCCTAGTCTGAATACATGGCTGGAAAGTTGAATATTTGTACAGAACAGTATTGTTAAAGGGGTGAATTAGGCATGCAGAACATGTTTAAATAAAATGTGTATATATAGAAGGGGAATCAAAGACATTAACTCTACACTTTTTAAAAACTAGTGAAGAGAGGGCTAACTGTTAGTAAAATTACCAATATTAAAAATAGATTATGTGATCAGCTTCTCTTTTAATTGTAAATACAACATGGATCTACAAGGATGGATGAAGTAATGATAATTTCAAACATGATAAATGACCACAGGAATCTGATAAGAACTCTGATGTTTGCTAGAGCAGCATGTTAAGATCAGTGACAATAAACTGAAAATGCAAGTCATTCACTAGGGCCCTGGAAACTGAGAAACTACAAAACATATTCATCTTGCTGCTCGTGTCTGGAAAAACAAACAGACATTGTATTGCTTAATTTAGACCAAACCATTTTAGGTCCCAAATGATTAAATTTACACTTGAGTTGAAAACAGTGAGATTTTTTTTCTTGATTCAGGTCTACAAAAAGGGAAGTGCATCTTCAGTGTTTTGCTTATGATATACAAAATCTGAAGCAGTTTTATTAAAAGGAGGTGTCCTATAAATGCAGGGGCTGGAAGGTATCTATAAGGAGATCCTGGTGGCTGTTTCTGAGCATATGGGCAAGATTCAAAGGAAGGACAAATATTAATTACATGCTTTCTTTATAGATAGTTCCAATTGCAAGCCCTTCAGAGTTTTAGGGATCTTATAAGGACAAGGTTCTGGAAACCTTTGTGAGAGAACAGTACCGATACTGCCTTACTCTCCAAACCTCACAGAGCTGACAGGAGAATTAAAGTGTCAAATACTGTCCTAACTTTTCAAGAATGACTAATAATTTTGAGTCCCCATGCATTTATACCTTTAAATACACAACTTTTCATACCAGTGATCTTGTGGATTTAAATATTTGTCACTGTTCTTTCTGCACAATTAGCTTTAGGAGCACAGGGGAGGGAGATTCTCTAAGGGAAAATGAAGTGACAGAGTACTTAAAAAGAAAAAAACAACAACTGTGAGCTCTGAAGAAAGTAGGTCATCATGTTTTTTTCTATGTGAGCAGTATTCCCATCACCATCCAGAGTAAAGTATTTTATATATTTTATATATTGGTGTGACTTCCCCCTTATCATATATGTATTATTCAGGAGCTGTGTGAAAGCAGACTGGCATAACGCATTAGAATGAAATTTGGCACACACGCTTCTGCTATCTCTTAGACTTTGTTTCAAACGTACACAGTGGTGTAGTCTCCTTTTCCTCTGTGTATTGCCATACATGGAATACACACACCAAAACCCCGGGGAGTAGGACTTCAGAGATGTACTAATTGTTTCCATATAAAGCAGGGCATGACTGCAATCTGAGAGGATATTCAACTAAAAACTTGCAAATATTTGGAAGCTTCCTGTCACACAGGGAAATGTTTGATTATAAGCAAAGATGGAGTTATGAAGTTTTGTAGGCAGGTAGCCAAGATTTCAAATGCTATTTCTGGTCTTCTAGTCCTCTGAAATTAGCTTGATAGAATATTTTTTATTTACCCTATTCATTATTTTTATTTCCCCTATTGCCAATTCTGTGTACAACTCTGTTTTCATGGTAAATATATAGTTAAAGCCCAGAGGTTTCAGAAATAATAAAAGGAATCAGTTCCAGCACTAGCTAAGAGCTATTTTGTAGGGTCTCCCAAGATGACACTGAGAGGTTATGTCAGGTTTTAAGAGAATTAAAAGCTAGGTAACATTAGCAGGGATTTCGCCATGGCTTCCTTCAATGTTCCCTGTTCCCAAGGAAGACCGTCAAGCTAATACCCAAAACCCCACAATTTATAAAGACAGGAAAACAAACATGCAAAGAGGCTCATCCATTGACTCTTCAAAAAAAAGTTTCTGTCTACATCCTTAGCACACTGGAAAATTTTCTGAGGGTTATTTAATTCCCACTGTGCACGAACAATCCATAGGAGGTAGTTTGGCCACTACAACCCAACAGCTAGAAACCAGCCCGGTCAAGCCATGGAGAACTAACTAAGCACCTTCTGCCACTGAACCCTGCAAACCAGGAACCCCACATGATGAGCTTTGTCATAAGGCTCACAGGCTCTGATGGTTTTATCTTAGGAGATGCACTACTGTGTTGCATTATAAGGGCTAGCTCAAAAAGCTGCATGAAGTACACACAAAGCCCATCAGACATATCGGAGATTAAAAGATCCAGGATATAGTTTGTTGGTATTTTTGAAATTCAGAAGCTCAAAAATCACATTTTCTGATCTATAAAACCTTCATGCTTGGCATTGACCACTCAGACCTACAATTTTAACATTGGTTTTAGAAATACCCACATAAGCATGGGATTTTCCTAAGTGCTTCCCTGTGGGTTTAACAGCCACTGCTCAAACCGAGGTTTAGTCTTGTACTCATAATATTTCCAGCCTGGTGCCTTTTCTTTGACTTTTTGTTGCAGCCCTGACATGGGAACACAAGACACGAACAATGCATCCTTTTCAAAAATCGGTCATGAAATCACATTGGGCTTTCATTGGTTTAAATCTGTGAGGCCACTCTGTGCTTTGCTCAAGTATCATTCCTTCTAAAGCGCATGCATGAGTCTGGTGTGGTTCCATTTCTGATGTCCTAAGGACAGAAAGCATTCAATTAGTTGAGGACCCACAATTTCAGTTGTTTCTCTTGCTTTTCCTGGAATGTATGACTCAGAGTTGAATAATGTTCAGTCAAAACCAGTGTTTTAACTCTCTCTCATAAAATTTCATTTTTTGTGCAGCTTCCAGACTGATAATAAATTCATTAGGTACTATTTGTCTCTAATGCTAAGCAGATGAAAATACAGATAGGCAAGAAAACAAGGGAGTAGATATGCATTTCCCAAATTTGCAAATGGTAACAGAGGTTTGCACAACATTCATGTGACCAATATTCTTCTGAATATTTAGTACTGATAACTGTGTTTGTTATCAGTCAGAGGTCTTCATGCTAACCAACCCCTGTGTTCCTCTGCCAGAGAAAAATAATTCAGTTGAGACTGAATAGTTGCAGCAGCTTCATCTTTGGTGGCTAATTCATAGATGAACAGTCTCTTTCGACAACCAAACCTTGAATAACTCTGTGGGTTGAGTGTTTTAGCACAGAGATGCACTAAAGCTTTCAAACAGAATGTGACCATGCTTGTCCAGGGTAATTGAAACGGGGAAATGACCTCTAACCTAGAGCTGATTTCTCATAAGTGGTCTTTTATAGGGATTGTGAGCATTTTCCTTTTACTCCCTTGTGTATATAAACTGTTTCGTAACATGAGAAACATTGATGTATCCGAGGAAGCAAAATCGTTCCAGTGCTGCTTCTTAATGCTGTCCCTTGAGCTTGGCCTGAGTGTAGTAAAGATACAATGGCCTCATTCTTTCAACCAGGCACTGCTCACCCAAGGTGACTCCTTACCTGACAGCTCCTTACCTGCTCTATCCGCCTGAGCAGCTCCTTCTTTTGACGGTCCCATTCTCGCCGGTCTCTATCAAGCCTGTCCAAGAGCTCCACCTTTTCCCGGTTCCAGTTCTTCTCACTGTGCTGGATTTGCCAGCGGAGGTCCATCACCACGCTGTGACTGTCAGCCAGAAGCTTCTTGTGCTCCTCTCTTTCCCTTTTAAAAGCTCCCTTTGTATCCGAACCAGGACCTGTTTCTCCGGAGGTGTTCTCACTTTTCCCTTCCAGCTGGCAATAAAGTCAAATGTTACTAGGATGTTAAACTTTCTGCAATAAAAACCTGTGTCTGACAATGGATTAGAGTTAAAGACCTAACTTCAGAAAGGTAATGGCAGAATAATAGCAATTCTTACATCTTAAGATCTCAATAAATGTTCAAGTATGTTCAGTGTGAAAAAAGTTTTAAAATCAAGACAGTGAAAACTACAGGGAATAACTTCTCAAGCTCTACCAGTTCATGCTCTTAAGGCACCAGTTATGATCTTTCTGATGGAAATATAGGTACCAGTAATGATGGAAACATAGAGATAAATTCTAATCTCATCATTATCTCTGAGATAATTTCCAGGACAATGTCCTCAACTAGTTGCTCTGCTTTTGTCCTCTCACTCTGTGCACCTGAGTGAATTAATCTTCTGAAGACATTTATCCCACAACAACCCTTAGCAGTGGTTATTGTATGACTCTCCTGCCTTCCACAAGAGAAGGTGTTAGCAGTAGCAGCAGATGCACCAAGATCACCTTCCTCTCTGAGGTTCTGGAGTCTGGACTGATTTCAAGGGCAGTTATCTCATGCCACCTTCCCTCCTTTCTTCAACTTCATGATCAGGGTTGGCTTAAACAGATCAAAAGACCTGGCCCAAGGTAATAGATTCATAGGAAAACATAGATTCCATGGGATGTCAGGAAGCCTCTAGTTGAACCTTCTGCTTCCAGCATGGTACACTCTGAGGTCAGAATGGGTTGTACAGGACTTTGTTCAGATGGATCTCAAAAAACCTGCAAGTGCAGAGATTGCACAACCTCTCTGGTCAAGCTGGGCCAGTGCTGGACTGTTGTAAGAGGGGAAAAGTGCTCTATTGTTTTGTGTAAATTCAAGCAAGTGAAGAATTTATCCTTGGAATCTGACCTTCTGTTGACAGCTCAGTATGTGTGACTCAGAATGGGATACATCTCCATCCCCTAGCTCTGCAGGTGAAATGGAGTGAAAAGCAGTGAAAACTCATTTCCACCTCTGGACTTAATGTTGTCCTCAAAAATGAGAGGCAGCAGGTCTGCTGGGAAGAATATGCTTCTAGCAAGAGAGAAGGACAATACCTTCACCTTGCCCTATGTGGAAAATAAGCCTAAACTTTCCGAGCAAATTTCAGACTGGATTCAGGAGTGATGTTTACTAGTCTCTAGAACAGCTTCCCCAAACAATTGACTGACAGATTATTGCTTGAGTTACTTGAATTGTACTGAGCTGCAGAGAACATCCTGTTAGAGCCACGTGCAGTGACAGGGAAGACTTAAAAACACCGTCATCTTCTACCACTAATCTTCAGAGTCCAGTTGTTTTCTTTCAAATGACTAAATAACCAACCAAAAAAAAAAAAATCTCGAAAAGCAGCATGCTATTTTAACAAAGTCAACATGACATCATCTTTCTCACACCTGTGCAGTATTATATTACCCCCAGGGATTCTGAAGCTAGATTATTGGTCAGAGGACTCCCATATCCTTAATGGGTCCCATGTCCTTAGTGCAAATTCTCAAAGCATATGTAGGGTTTGGCCCCTAATGCTAGCTCCCTGCTTCTTTCAAACCTTTCTCAGTTTACAGGTTCCAGAACACTGGGATTTTTCACTTGCTGAGCTGAAGGCTGAAAATTACAGTGACTCTTTATTGCCTCAGCATTATCACAATTCCATATTTGGGAGAAATCTCATTATTTCCTGTTTTATGAACAATCCCCATGGATCATTCTTCCAAATAAGATGTATCTGCAGTTCTGACAGACAAGATTTTATTTCTAATGATCTTTGCAGTGCTAAAACTCCAAAGCAGAAGATTGTACAAGTACATTGTCACCTCTGACATGCAGTGGTTTTGTATCAGAAGAGTTTTCTTTCCTTTTTTTCTTTCCTTTCAATACAGAGATAGCTGAAGCATCAAAATGCAAAACCATTGCCAGTGACTATTAATTAGGAGTTGACTGTCTCAAGGAAAATGTTTTTGTTAATTGACCTACTGCTTCACAAGAAAGGTGGAAAACAGCAGTAGTGAGGATAACAGTGGAGACTAGAAAGACCTTGATCCTCTGTGGGCCTGTCAAGATGTTGCCAGCTCCATATGAAATCTACGGCGGGAGGTAAGTTCATCACCACCCATCAACAAAACAAGATGGCATCATGAGAGATCCTTCTACACACATGAACCTGACAGACTTGTCTATTATTTGGTTAAAGCTATGCTATCTTTTTTCCTACTGCATTCAGAACCTGCTTTTACTGTAACAGAAATGTTGTGGGGAATTGGCTTAGGAAGAGAGTTTCATGTCTCAAATATTAGCCAGGTTCGTTCTTTTAATTTGCCTGAAAAAAACATAAAACATAGCACCCACTGCCCATTAATTACCAAATGTTATATATTATTTCCAGCAGAGCAGTGGAGATAGTAAAGAGCCTCGTAAAAGCCCCAGAAGGAAGGGTGGAAACCCCTGAGCAGGAGTGCCAGCACTGTCCTGGTGCCAAACACCAGCCCCATGCAAAGGCGAAGCAGGAAAGCTTGGCAGTTCAGTGGTCAGGCTTTTCTCAAAGTTTTGTTCTTTGTTGCCATCGCGACTTAAGGTAAATCTGTCACCAAAACATTTTAGAAGGAGCCAAAACAGGAACTGATTTTGTTTTCCTTTTCAAGTGATACATTGTTCAGAAATGCTTGTGAGCTAAGAAGCAGCAGAAGTCATAATTTGAATCTTTTGGGAGAAGACTCTGCTAAAAATGAAAGCTGCCTCCTTCATTCTGGGAAAGCAGCCCACAGTACCTGGGCAGAAAAAGCAGTGCTCACGTCTCAGCTGTGTCACAGTGAGCCTCTAAAATTTAGTAAATCCTTCTAAATGTACCACCCTCCAACAGTGAATATTTTTATTATGTTTTCCTTCTGAAAAGAGGATCTACAATTTTTCTCAAGATCTGAATGTACTAATTCTCCCAACCCTCACCTCTTCAATGTGTAAAATAAGAACTTTTGTGCCATCAGCTTTGGAAATAAATTCTTGTGGGTTTTTTGCTGATTTGTTTTTATGCTGCTTCAGAAAGAGTACATCTTCTGTGAACTGCTATACATGACATTGTAGCACCTGGCACCAGGTTTTATAAAAATACTTCTAACAGTATTCCATGGCAGGTAGCAAGAGCTCTCTCTTCATTGGGGTGCCAGCCATCACTAACCAGTAGCTTTGATGGCTGGTTTAATATTAACATATTGATCTATCTCCTCAGTGTTGTTGAATCACTCTTTTCTCTCCTATAAATCAAATACTGCAGTTGTTACATACCAAGGCACAGTGATGAACTAATTGTGAGCACGCCAACCTCAAGACATTTTTCTCTCTGATAAATACAGACACCCACATGTCTCATTACCACAGCTGATACATTACCACCCAACTTTGCTGAGAAAATATAACAAGAGGTTTGGTTCCTTTGTTCTCACCTACATCACACAGTGCCCACTGAATGGTCCTTATACTGGGACAACTGGAAAGCCCAAGGGGCAACTCAAGCAGCAAAGCTTTGATCAGGCTTCAGGTGAGGGCTCTCAGACACCAGGATGAAATGCATGAATAAAGTCCCTTTTCAGTTTGTCACAAATTTCCTGTTTCATTAGCACCTCAGCTGTCCTTTACAGGTGTTGGACTTAAGGCAGGTTACCTGTTCGAGGCGACACCTGAGTTCAGTCATTTCCACCTCCCAGGCTGCCTTGTGCAGGGCATACTGCTGCTGGAGCCCCTGGCGCTCCCGCTCCTCGTCCCGCAGCTCCGAGCGGAAGTCATCCAGCAAGGCCTTCAGAGCGTTCAGGAGCTTCCGGTTTTCACTTGCCTGACACAACAAAGCAGACAGAATGTTGTCACTGGATGTTGGCTTTAATCCCCAGTTTCATTTTTTTAGGATGAAAATCGACTTTGTGTCCACTGCATGGAAGAGAAAGTGCCTGGGCTAACTTTTGCAGGAGAAAACTAAGAATAGCAATGTCTTTTCTGTCTACAGGCTGCTCAGGAAGTGGTTGAGTCACCATCCCTGGAGGTATTAAAAAGATGTATGGATGTGACACTTTGGGATGCGGTTTAGTGGTGGAATTGGCAGTATTAGCTTTATGGTTGGACTCGATGATCTTAAAGGTCTTTTTCAACCTAAATGATTCTATGATTCTGCTTCTCGTTTAGCCCTAGTGCTTATGTTTCCTGAATGCCAAAGATACTTAATTCTGAAAACTTATCTGATACTTAACCCTGAAAAAGGCACTAAGCATCTTTCTGGACTGAGGACATCATTAATAACTTTTTTTTTTTTTTTTTTAATCCTGTAAACCAAAGCTAGAAGAATATAATTCTTGAGACTTGTTGGGTAGTTACATGTCTGTCTCACACATACAGTCATTGCTCAGTATCAAATTCCAAATATTTGTAAACTACATAAAAAGAAAGGGGAAAACTTTTCAATGCTTTTGTATTATCAGGTGAAATTGTTTTGAGAAATGCAGTGAGACTTTGAGCTGAGTGTCTCTGCTAAGGTGTTTCAGTAGTCTGTACTCCATATTCCTGCTCCACACCAGGCAGTTGCACCCAGGTTAGCTCTGCAGCAGCACCCTTCTTGGTACCAAAGGCATGGAGCCAGGGGGCAGGTGGCATGAAGCCACTTTCCCTCTTGCAGAGGGGACCAAAGAGCAAACCCCCATTCATGTCTTGTTGAGAGTGTCATGGCCATACTGAAAATGTTGTCAGAGCTCTTGTAGCCAGAAGCCAATAGTGGGGCTAAGTTAAAAGTCTAGCTAAAGTCTAGCCCAGGGCTGACATCACGTATTCTTACTCAAATATTTTTTTTTTTTCCTTAGTTTTGGCATTTTCATACTGCACATTCTCTGGGCACTTGCGAAACCTGCCATTTTTATTTTAAATATAAAAAAATGTTTTCTAAATATTCCTTCTGCATGAGTAAAAGAAAAGGTTTTCCACCTTTTTTTTTTTTTTTACAGTCATTGAATCAGAAAACAGACATATATTATTTATTTGTCTAAAATTTAAATCAAATATTCCCAATGAGCCTCTCAAACACCAGGGAGTAACCAGAGATTGTATATGACAAGTTATCCTGACTAGAAAATACTTTTATGAAATTTATACTTGACTAGCAGACACAGCAAGGGGCAGAAAAACGGGAAAGCTTACTCAAAAAATTTAGCATTTAATTACCTGGTTCTCAGGAATGTGTTATACTCGATTGGGAAGGTCTAACTCAAATTAGTTGTCTCCATCCTTGCATAATAGTCTAATTGAATTTATTTTTATTTTTTTTCCCAAGTGAAGGCTTCCTGCATTCCCTCTTATCTGGTATTTCATGAAGAAACTACATGGGGGCTGCTTTAAAGACAAGCCAAATAAACAGATGTATGGAAAAATCTCAATAATTGTCATGTGCTTTTTTCAATGGCAATACTTATAAATTTTTATGCAGACAACTAAGCTGACTTCATATGCTCATCAGATTTTTGGCATCACTGAACCCACCTCACCCATTTTTGTAATCACTAATCATACATGCCAAGGCACCTTTTTTCTATATAAAACCAAACAAATGTGGTCTACTTTTTCCAAGGCATTACATGCATCAGCAAAAATATGCTAGATGTAGGAAAATGACTGCAGGTGCTCGTTGACTGACCTATGTGTTTGGGCTAATGAAAAATGATGGTGTACAAGAGGAGGTTTTGCAAGAAACGCACCCACAGAAGCAGAATTAATTCCATTAACATTTAATGCCAATTAGCAGTTTCCTGCTATCCAGCAGCAGTCCCCATCATGCATATAAGATCACCTTCTATTCAATATGCAATGAGATTTTATGTTTCCACCATGCATTTTCATTCTACTACCTAATTAAGGCTAAATTCTCCAAACACTTCAAGCCCCTTGTGTAATAATCAGAATAAGAACCTCTTTGAAGTTTTGCCCTTAATGTCACAACAGAAGCTGCTGAGTACTGAAGGCATCAAAATCTGGTCTCATTTTCTTTGAAAACCGCGACTCCAAATGTCTGTGAAGTGCTTTCATTCAAGAGCCACGTTCTGTGTTTTCTGGTGTGCTGTACAAACCTTTCTCTGGAAAAACAGTCAAAAGGCTCCACAAGAGAAATGAGGCAGAAGAAAAATAAAACCAAATGACACTAAAGCAAGTTGCATCTCTATCCCTGTGCATACGTTTGATAATTTTAGAGCACTATAAAATTTGGTTTGCAAAGAAAGATGATATGGACTAGTACATAAAGGAGACAAAAGAGCCTCATTGCAGGTTTGTAGCCTACTGGGATGAGGGCATTTCTTATTTCTAGAGACATTACATCAATGTCACTGTTACGAGACAAGTGCCCCAGGTGCCCCCTGGCTTGCTGGGATTTTAATTACCTTGTCAGTGTAAATCCAGTTTTGGTTACATACTTTGTACTCCCAGGGAGAAGTCTCTTCTGCATGACTTTGTATCTATTGTCTGAAGTTGGAAAAGCCTGTGAAATTACTTTTTTTCTGTTTTGTCAAACTGGAGTGGTTTTGAAGAACAGAAAAAGTAGTTTTGAGAGAATGTGCTCTGAAATACATGGATTACATATAGCCATGGTTTAAATTTTTTTGGCAAAAGTGCCAACAGCATAAAAGACTAAGTCCTGTAAGTATATACAAGTATTGTTATAGTCTTCCTCTTCCTTTTGGGCATGTTGCAAGCAGAAATTTGGCAAGGCTGTGATTCTCTGGACAGCCTTCTATACAAGGAGAAGGCTCTTTAGCACGTAAGCTGTTTCTAAAATTAAAGGCTTAGAAGAATCTCACTGATTCGCAATTGATCTAGGACAAGAAAATTACAAAGGATTTACAAAAGTTTAAAGACTTGGATCCACAGCTCTGGATTTATAGAAAAAACAGCTGACAACAAACAAAACCTTCAAGTAGCAAACTCCAATTAAATCCCAAGACATTGAAGCATCTAGTAAGTTGAGTCTATCACAGAAACAGGAGCATCCAGCTCCAGAAAAGTTTTGGACATGAGTAGGTGTTTACTGTTCAGTTCTGCTTTCAATCACAATTCTTTTTTTTTTTTTTTTTTTTTTTTTTTTTTTTTTTTTTTTTTTTTTTTTTTTTTGAGAATTTCACTTAAAATTTCACTGAAGGCTTTAGCCAGTGTCTGGCATTACAAGCAATTTAGTAGAGCAGTCAATTAAAAACACAAGGTCAGGAGCCTAAACAGAAAATGAGAACCATGTATTTTTTTCTGTCTAATCGCAGACCTAGGGAAAAGAAAAGCTGAATCTTGGTGCAACCCATTTTAGTATATTCCTTTGGGCTTAATGACTATTCCTTTGGGCTTTTCTCTTACCTAAGCTTTGAAAACAAACATTTTATGAGGGAAAAGGTGGGGATTTTTTTGACACCCCTCCCAGCAACAACACTACTGTATTGGTTTTTAAAGCTTTTTTCACTGGACCACAGATGTGTAAACTCTTTTCTCCTTATTGCCTTATCTTGCACCATCCAGCAGCCATCGCACCCCTTATACTCAACTGAAACAAAGCTCTTCCTTTATCCACAGGCTGTTCTCCCTGATCTCTTACCATACACATAGAAACTCTAACTTATTGCAAGCCCTCCTCTGCTGTGCCACCAGTCCAACTTGCTTGATTATCTCCTAAACACGATCAAACTTCCAGCCTGGCTCTTAACCTTGCCTGACATTCTGCTGTGTTCCCCAGCTACCAGCCAAGGGACAATCCCATGCAGGGAAAGATCAACTGACCTCTCTCAGACTCCTTATTTACTCTGCCTCTTATCAGCTTGCCTTTTTTCTCCCCTTTCTGCTCTGCCCTGCCTAAATCCCTCCACACACTGTCCAAGTAGAAGTCCCAGACAAGCTCAACTGGTGCACTTTCCAGTCAGCTGAGTATCTCAAATCACAGCAATATAAAATTAAAAGTTGCATATTGAAATTAAAGCCTCTGGGTTTATAATTTTTCTCAAAACAATTCCACTTTTCAGACAGGGTAAGAAAGTCAGTAGCAAGAGTGCAGTCTGAAAATACAAGTCATTAAATATTAACATTGAATGTTAAAAATAAATATGGGTAACCTCAGGTTAACATAAGCCCTTTCTATTCTCTGACCTAGTTATCTCAGCCACTCCTAGACTAACTAAAAATTTCCTTCCTGATTTAAAGTAAGAGCTGATGCATTTCATCTTGGAGCTTGTCAGGCATATCCAGCAACTTTGGGTTCTCCTGGGCAGGTGCAAACCTTGGAGACTTCCAGCTGCACCACTCATTCCAAATTCCCTGTATAAACAGTGGGTTTTTTCCCACTTGTGGGCTTAAGGAACCTGAAGAAAACCCCACAAAACTCAGTGTGTTTTTCAGTGCAGCAGTGTTTGTGAGAAGATGCCCTAGTGTGTGCAAGTAAAACGAATAACAGTGCTTAAAATGAGAAATATTTACCAAACTCATTCATTCTTGCAGTGTCAAAATAACATTTTTTCCTGGTTGGGAAACAAGGAATCTGTTTTATCTTGACAAGTTCATTTGGATATCATGTACTATTTATCATCATGGGGAGTACTGAGATGTAGTTTGTTCCTACAGATCAATTCTTTAAGCAAGATTAGCTGGAACTGCTAATGTATGTGATGTATATAAATATGAATTATAATAAATTTATTGCCCATTTCTGACACCTTAGTTGAGATTAATGCCTAAGGAATGATTATTTCAATGAGTACATAATTTATTTGAATGTTCTTAGTTATTTTAAGGGCTCTATATGGAAAGTTAGTACATGATGGAGTTTGTACAGAAACAGCATTTTGGTATATATTTATCTTAGTAATTCCAGAATAAATCAGTCTACAGATGGAATGCAGTCAAGTGAAGTGTTCAAGAGCATCTCTTGCATGGCCTTCTACAGCCTTTTACCAGAGAAGAGCTTGCTGAGAGGAAGACAGTGACGGGTCAGGGTGACCAGCAAGGTAGAACATTTCCAAATGCCAAACCGATCAAAGGAATACTAATTTGGTAGCACACTTTGAAGAAATTAATAGCTAGAGAATATCCTTTTTATAGGATAGAGATCTCCTGTTGCCTGCTGCAACACATAGGCAGTTAGCAAACAGGTTGTCCATAATGATGGACAAGTCTGGGAAATTCAAGGTGAAGAACTCAGATGCAAAGAGACACAATCCCCAGGCCCTGCAGTGACTCCAGCAAAGTACTGTGATCATAGGGAGTAACTGTGGAGCAGGCTCCCAAGTCAAAGGCCTGGATAGAGAAGGGACATCAGGCATAAAGACTGAAGCCTTTTTTATCCCTGAATTTGTTTTTTCACATAGAATTCTTGCTCCATTCTATTTATGATTGCAAATAAATTCATGTAACAGGATGGTCTCACATGAATGGTTTTCATTTTAAAAATTATAAGAAATCTGTCTTCTTTGAATGTTTTCTATTTGTATTTTTAGGGTGCTTAGTATACTAAATGTACAAATGAAAAAGCTAGGATATATGGCACTGCTCTGACACACAGTCAGGGTACAGGAGATGCCAGGGAAAAGTTAGCATAATTCGATTTTGTGCTTTTAAAAACAAGCCCAGTGACAGGAAGGAACTTTTACACTGTTTTCCCATCATCTCTAAGGGAAACATTAAATACATGTGCTAGTTTCTTAAATTATTTAAAGGAAATAAAATCACATGTTCTTGCTAAAAGCTTGACAGTAGAGAACAATAGATATGCTCAGACAAGAGGAGCATGTAAATTCTGCAAACCATCACATACTGATAGATGTTTCTGGGCGAACAGCCACAAGAGGAAATAGGATTTTTCACTGATAGCATCTGTCAACAGAAGGACAGTAAACACGTGGCTCGTGATTAAATTTAAATATAAATATAATGGATGAAATCCTCTGTAATTGTTGTGTAGCTAGAAGTATTTACATAATAGGATTCTAGGTGATTTAACACAGCAGCACAGAACTCTCTCAGAAAATCTACAGTTTCCATTCCCAGGGCAAGATATATAAATGGTGTAGTACCTGCTTCTGCTGCTGCAGTAATTCTGCAGTCTGCAGCTGTGGTCCATGATCAGTGCTCTCCGTGGTGGGACGCTGGGAGAAATCTGTCAGTGCAAACACAACATCCTCTTCCTCCTCCTCTCGCTCTGCATCATTTGCCTTCTGCTCAGACTGAATGCCAAAGTCTGGGAGGGCCTCAGGGCGCTCGATCTAGAGTGCAAGAGGGAACACAGGAACACGCTTTTGCCATTTACCTCTGGGGCCAGAAATCTACTGAAGGACTAAGGGAAGGGACTGCATCTCTGTGGTGGCTATATTGACTTCAACTCAGGCTTCAGAACTGATCTTTGGGTGATATATCACACACTGCATATGTGAACACAACACTGTGCAGGCCTGCAACACGGGATTTATGCAGCTGAGATGGGTATAATATGACATAATGGATATCATCCATCACACATTAATAAAGAACTATACAAGACACTGTTGTATTGTGTGATAAAGTAATGGAGATTAGGAAGTATCCAAATCTATCTCTTTATTTTCTGCAAAGTGTGAGCAAAACATGACACTAATAATGACTAGAGCTAGGCTGGTAATAAATTAACAACTCAAAAATCCAAACAGTCAAGAAATGGAAGATTTTTGATATTAGAAGATGAGCTAGTTTACACAGAAGCAAATTAACACTGCTGAAGTAAAGTAGAAGCAAATTATTTCTAAATAGCTACTCATCTCTTGTTTCTGACTCATATTACCACAGCAGATGGATCTAAAGATATTCATACACCCTTCATCTAAGAATACAAATCATTGGAATATTCAACTTAAGCATACTCCGACCAGACCTGAAAGGTTGCTTGCACTGCTAAATGCAGCAAGCCTTGAAAAACACTAGGTACAAAACGACCAGAAATATTGAGAAAAATTACTTAGTTTCTTACCAAATGGCTTCAGAATTTCATGAACCTGCAAAACAAATCTATTGTTCTTAAGAATTTAGTATGAAATATCAGAATGGGAAAAGAGTTTGTTTTTTTTTTTTCTTTAGCTAAGAAGCAAATGGTAATTGTGGGGGTGCAGCTCAACACTTCCTTCACAGCGCATGTTGGCTGGCAAACACACCCCTGCTGAGATGTGTCAGCTTGGGGATTCCAGGTTGTTGCACACTTCTGAAATTTCTGATCTTGATTAAGCCTCTACTTAGAAAAACACCATGTTGATGACTGGTGTACTGCTGCTGACGGTGACAGACGTGTGTACGGAGAAGGGGAACAAATAAGGATGATTCACTGTAAATTCCCACATGAAGCTGTGTAATTCTCCTGCCAGCACAGAAACAGAGCTTCCCTCCATCTGTATTGCTGAAGGCTTTGTAAGGAATGCACTATGCATAGGATGAGAAAAACAACAGCACTCAACCCATCTAAACAGATTTGACTCCCTCATCTTGCTAATGTCCTTTTTTTCTTTCAAAAAATTACTCAGGAGTCGTATCTTTAAGACCTAATTAATTTTTCATTTACTATGAGAGAGTTTTTCAGGACCAGGTGTTTGTACTAGTTAAGGGTTTTGATTTAAAGATGGGTGATCTGTAACTGAATATACTTCAGCACGAGCCAACTTAAGCTTTTATGTTTGATTTGAATCTCCTTTCAGCACATGTGAAATTTGAAAGCGGCTGGTGCCACATCATATTTCAAGTCTACACCTAAAGAAGGGACATCCCAGTACTCATCTGGGTCATTAAGGTGGGACAGTTACCTCTAATGTGTCCTCCCCTTCCTCCTCCATTCGCTTGCCTTGCCGCCAGTGTTTCAGCAGCCACTTCAGTTTGACGTACAGGAGAAAGGTGTCCTGCTTGAAATGCCTGAGTTCCTGCTGCAGAAGATTTTTCTCCTGACTCCAGGTCTTCTCCTCCAGTTTGTTCTGCAAAGTCAAGCTCTGCACTTCCAAGTCTTTTCTCCTCAGGGTCTGCATATGCTCCTCCTCCAGCTTTAATGGAATAACAGGCAACATGTCAACAGGGGAGTACCCTTGGGCAGCCTCCAGGATTTGCACTTCATTGGGTGGGACAAACTGAAATCTCTAATTTTCATCAGCAGTGAGTAGCTATTGAGTTTGGCTCAGTAAGTTCCTCAGCAGTTATGACTGCTGATGAAATTAGAGGACAGAAGATGATAAGCTTTGCTAAGATTACCATATGAAAATAACCTGCTGTGGAAGTGGATATTTACTTCAAAGATGCACAAGAGCTCTGAAGCTCGTCAAACATTTCACACTACCCATATTTTTCTCCCTCTCTTGATTGTATCTCTTTAGTAGGTTCCTAACACAGCCACCAGCCCACACTGCTGCACATATCACACCCATTAAGTGCATTTGCAGCCATTTGTACACGGTGGGACCACAGCTGCCCTTCAGACAACCTGCAATATTTGCCTTGCAATTTCCCTCCACAGCCAGATTCAATCTCTAGAAGGGCAACACTTCTGAAGAAAATACCTCCAGTACCTCAGATACAAATACTGGTCCCTCACTCCTTGCAGTTCATACTTGAAGGCATCTGAATGATACCACAGTAAACAGTCTCTCATTCTGGCATGACTATATCTGGGACACAAGCAGGAACTGAAGAGACAGGAATAGATTGTAACTCAGGATTCGACATGTCTCAGCCTTAGTACTAAAATCACCAAGAAAAGCTCACTCTTTAGAGGACACGCATAATTATACCTGCTTCTATGCAAGGCCACCTGAAACATCATTCTTTAAATGTGTCCTCTCCCTCAATATATAAAAATAAAACCATGGCACGACCCGCACCAAACAGAACTTGTGCAAGTTAGTTGTACAATATCTCATATTGTGCATAGATGAGAAAGTGTTTCCACTTCAACCAAGTTGTGGCTTCTTCATAGATTAAGAAAATGCAGATGGAAAATGAGTACAGAGTCACAGTTTACAGGTGCCAGTTTCTATTTTCCATTCTGCAGAACAAAAGCCTCTTCTTTTCTTGACCAGCTCTATAAATGAAATCTATGAGTGCCACAGTACACTTATGACCACAGCAATCCAAACCATCAGAACACGCCCTGTGAGAAACAATGTTCACATAAGAATAAAGAATATTGCAGGGACTAGGACTCCCTAGCAATAAATACTGCTAAGAAATATATGTTTGATTTTCAAGGCAACTTTCAGATATTTCTGAAACACGCTACCAGTCCATACGAGATAATTTCCTAAGGACTTGCCTGCTATCTAAATGATGTGCTCCAGCATAATGCAAATTTTTAGCATCTACGCTACCATGCCTTAAAATTTCCCGATTAAATTGAAATTACAGTAGTGGCTAGCTTAAATGTGTTTAAAATGAAGCTTAAAAGTAGTCTGGAACAAAATTAGCCATGATGGCCCAAAAAAACATACATACAACTTCTAATAACACTCATGGGGATTGTATACTGCTAGCACACAGCAATTTGATGTCATTAAACATTCCTAAAAATGAAATAGTAAAAGAAGAGCTAATTTTAAATTTAATTTTTACAGGAAGAAAGAAGTAGATTGGATGTTGACGATGATTTTTCTACCAAATGAAATTATGGTTAAATACAGCAAAAATCTGTGTAATTTCCACCAGAAACCCTGGAAGGTGATAAAAAGGAACATTATAAACAGGATGGGCACGATCTGAAAAAAAAAAAAAAAAAAGAAGAAGATTCCAGAAGATGCTTTTATTCTATTTCTGCTGGCTATCAACATGAACAGCTAGCTTTGATGATGAAGCATTTTTCTCCATTTTGACAAGTTGTTATATTTCAAATCCTTGCCGTCATGAATTCTTGTAGAAGACCCTAATGGGGGTAGATTCATAGAGTATTATGCTGTTTCAATGGACAGCAATTACAAAAGAAAAGAACTTTAAGAGGTAGGCATAGCTTCCTAAAAGTTTTCACAGCTGAGGCAACTAGGAAGGAAATCAATTTATGGTTGCCTTCAGTTTACTGGTTGCCTTTCCAGTGGAAAGTTCCTGTGGAGATCAACTGAAAATTAAACCTAGTTGTGAAAAAACAGAGAGACACCACATGGGCATAAAGAGATTAGTTGGAACAAGGAAAAATTCTTTACAGTATGCAACAATTATGCTGAATTTATTTTGTGAAATAAATTTTAAAAGAAAACTTCAGTTAGAAGCCAAACAGCCTGCAGAAATTAGCAACAGATTTTTTTCACTCTAGGAGCTAGCGATCACAAAACAATTGACTAATCTGTTCCAGCCTTCAAAAGAGCAGGGGGAGCTCATGTAAAAAAAAAAAATGATTTATTCACCAGCTAGTAATACAAAGATTGGAAGCACTGAGTACTGAGAAATACAAGAATGAATGTCCTGATTTGTTTCTCAGCAATGTGTGCATAACAACTCCTCTTCAGAGAGGTCCTGGACTTTCTTTCAGCTAGGAGGAGTCAGAATAGGGTATGAAGATGAACTGAGCTCCCAGGGATCAAATATACCCTTTCCCAGAGAGCTGAAGGGTGACAGACTCCTCCATGCAGTATTTCATGTCTCTACCACGATTTCCCCTGCATAGAGGAAGACGAAATTTCTCTCCACCAAGCAGAGAAGCCAGATTCACAGTGGCACAATAGGCTTGAGTTTTGGTTTCCCCAGATTCCAGATTCTTCATTTACTCAGATGAGGTCAAACAGGCACAGCCACCAGGACACAAGTTCCCACAGCCCTGACAAACAAGGCTCACGTCACACATCATGCTGCATCCCAGCAGGTGGATTTTGTATTTACCTGGATGATCCTTTCTGTAAACTTTTCTTGCTCCTCTCGGTGAAGTCTTGTCTCCTGCTCAAGCTGAGCCTGAAGCTCCTGTATCGATACATTCTGTACAGGTAAAACATGGGAATCCCTGAGCTGATCAGCAGGACAAAGGGATAGATTTAGCAGAAAATGTGTCCCCGAGGTGTAAATAAAAGGAAAAAAGAAAATAGCCACGGGACAGACATCTGCACAACTCAAAGTTATCAATAGTTAAAACCAAAGCACAGTGTGCAAATAAATAACAATGTCCTAAATCTGTGTGGGAATTTCCTGTGTGGCTTCTTCTGGAAACTAAAGCTGGGATACTGATGTTACATATTAGATAGTCCCTTCAGGCCTCCACTTTGGGTTTGCACTCAAATAGCTGACTCCTGTTTGCAGGATTGCATATTTGGTGGTGCATTTCTTCATCATAATCAAAGCTGTAAAATTTTAACATCTCTGCACAAGATGAATCTAATGCACGCATGTTGAACCTAATTATTTATTCATTTGCAACTGTTTTGATAGGGCAGTTAATTTATTAAACCAACTAAGTATGCATAAGGTCCCTTTCTTCAGATACAAGACAGCTCTTTGCACAAGTCAGCTTCATTCTGTGATTTCTACTCAAAATAATGACTACAAAAATGTCACAGTGATAAGCTGTATGGGCCTGAGATCTGACCAAAATAATTAAGTATCCCTCTTTTTAGGTCCAATACTGTTTTAATCTTAATGCCTTCAATTCTATGTTCTCATTAAATTTGGCATCCCATCAACTTCACTCCTGAAAGTTACTTAACTCAACAATAAGACCCAAGAAGGCAGAGTCAGATCTCATTATTTATACTACGGTAATTAATCTTGTGACACCTATATTTCTGATCAGAACTTTCTGTGCCCTTCACTTTGCGTCTCTCACGTGGGTGCTAAAACTGATTTATCTGTACAAAAGTGATGCTTGGCTGGATGCCATCCTCTTCACAGAAAACACGACAGCACCAAACTCCTACTTCCCAGAGTAAAAATGTACTTAGAGACAGGATTGCTTCAGGCTTCAAAGTGTAATCCCAAATTCTCAGCTGGCCCACGTCCTGCATGCTCCAGCCTCAGCAGCTGCAAGGACATAACAAAGGTCGTGGGACCCTCTCATGGGCTGTGTTGCCATTTCCTAGCCTTCATCACTCACCTCCCCCCAGGCACTCCTCCCACTTCCCAGAGCAAAACCAGCAGCTGCTGCTGTTCAGGCCACACAGCCCTTGTTGGAACATTTTGGTTATTCAAAATGCCTTTCTCCGTGGAAGAGACACTTCTCACCCCTCCTCTAGGGAAAAAGGAGATAAGGCAAATGGAAGTATCCCAAAAACTACCTGCAGGACCACACCCTTGAAAACCAAAAGTGGACCTACATAGACCTTCTGGGCCCTATCAGTTCCTTCTTTACTGGAGTCATGTATTGACTTGTGCATGTCTGTTTTGTACCTGAGAAAAAGACACTTCCATCCCTCTGAAAGGTACACATAAAGTGACTAAGAGAACATTATCTGCCTTATCAATTTCACCTGTCTCTGTAGTATGTCTGCAGATACTTTGTAGTGCATAAGGTCAAAATTTGGTTTCAAAAGTAATTTGAAAAAACTGATAGTGATGGGATTTGTCCGTTTTGCACAATCATTTGTAAATCATTAATTTAATTCTCTCATGCAATATAGGAAAAATTACTTTCATCAGGAATTTCAGAATTATTTTATTCTGATCAGGCTTCTTGAGGAATATGGCAAACAAAACCCAATGTATCAGTTCATTAATGTATAATTAAAAAACCCCTGTTCCTTCCCTTTATGAATTCAAAATTATTAACCCATTCATTTTTCTAATAAATTTGAAGCCCATGCAACCCCAAATTTCAGGAAAGTTGGGTGCTAGGATTATGTGCTAACTGTGGGAATTACTGAAAAGAAATTAAATATATCATAAAGGCAGATGTAGCATTACATGCACACTAAGTCAAAATTACATCACAATTGTTTTGCCTCTTTAAGGCAATACATTTTTGTAAGTCCTGAAGTAAATTTAAGTTTAAAAGCAGCTAGTGCAGGAATGCAGAGCTGCACACCTTTTCCCTTTCAATGCCACCCGAGAACTCTTCATAGTCTATATGATATATAATTTCTTTATATATTCTGGTCATTTCTACCAGTGTTGGGATATCTCCAGTGCTCAAATCATGGGAGGTAAGGCTGCTTAAGTGCTTGATAGATTGCTGCTAAACAATCTATCATTGTGCATGAATAAAACTTATAAATGCATCATGTAATATTTGTGTATGCAGTTCAAGTATTTGATACCGCACTGATAGATGTCTGGGTGTTCATATGTGGAAATCAGTTCTCTATCATACAGTCAGTCTGTGGCACAACTGTGGTTTTGTTTCGTAAAGCATCGCTACTACAAAATGGACACAACAGTTGATAATTTGCCATATTCCATTCTTTGTTCTCATCAAGGAATGTGACACCCCGAATACGATGGCCACTGCACAACGTACTGACACCACGGAACAGACACAGACTCACTACAACCAGACATACAAACACAATACCATGGGAACTACAAACTAGTGCTACTCTACCACAGTACCACAGAAACAGCTGCACTTCATCCACAGCTTAACAACAACTAACAGTGTCCCATGTATCCCAGTTATTGCATTACCAGATAGGCTTCCACTCCTGTCCCCTTGGACAGGCACTGCCAAATCCTTCTGCTCAGTCTTTTTATCTCACCTGTAATCACTCCAGAACAAGCTAATCCATGCTGCTGTCTTTACCTCGAGAGGATGCACGGAGAAAAGTCATCCACACCTGGGGACTTCACCACCAGTCCCTCACTGTACCGACCCCTTCCCTCCATTCTCAGAGTGCTGACAGCTTTTCAGGTTACTTTGCAGCTCACACAATCCCACATTTCTGCCATGACTTGTTTTCACAAGATTGTCATCCAAGACAAGGTATGGCTGGGTTTTACTTGTCTGTTTTCTCCATTTTACTGTAGCTAATTGCAGCCTCAATTCGCCTTCAAATTTAATCAATTTATATGCAAAAACCGTGAACATGAAATTTCATGGAATCTTTCTCTTAAGCATTTTTTTTTCCCCCAGAAATGATCAAACAAAATTAGGCCTGAGGAGGCAGGGTAGAATGACGCTCTCCAGCATCTTCGTGCAATTCCAAGGAAGTCAAAAGATGAATATTTTATGCTGCTCCTCTAAAGCTGCATTATAATGCTTTGATATTTGGACCTCAGATTTGAACACATAGTATAAAAAATGCTACTTTTTCACAGATTGGCAGCTGGCCATTGCATGCAACAACCAGAAAGAAAGTTCCAGTGCCTTTTGTTGTACTTTATACATGCAATTCACATCTAACTGAATGCGTAGAAGCTGCTTCTGAAGATGCACTCTTCTTCTCACCCCTCAAAAATAGATAATATATATTCCATTTGCTAGTGTAGACTAGGCAGCCGTGTGGTTATTTGTCTGTGCTTATATGAAAAGTCTCTGAGTTTGGGAAAAAACCAGAACATTTCACTTCAAGTCTTTAAAAATCCATCTCATTGTGTGGATGGTACACAAAGTCTCACCAAGTTCAGTTAGGACTCAAATACCCAGATTTACATCATAAAGGGTCTTTTAAGCCATTACACTGTCAACCTCTACAGAATCTTACATAGCAAGAAAGAACACAATACATCAAAGTAAATTATTCTTGCTTCCCCTAATCTTGGTGGGAAGGAATAATCACAGCCTCAGTTTCTTTCTTCTTCCCACTGCTTTGCATTGGAGGAATAGTGGACATAAGACATACAGCTCTCTACCTGGTCCTTGGTTGTGGTTTTGTTTGTTTATTTTTTACCAAAAGAAAAAAACCCCACAATGTGTAAACCATTCACTGTTTCCTTTCTGGAAAAACAAAACCTTTAACCAGAGAAATTGATGTGCAAATTTTCAGCACATGGTTGGGAGCTGCTGCAAAAACCATCCAGCTGAAAAACTCTTACATGGAACTATGACAATTTCACACAAACAGCACTAGTTAAAAACAGAACAGTCAAAATATAGATCAAAATTCTCCTCTTATGTCCCAAATGGATCCATACAAAAGTTTTAATTCAAAGCAGGCGGTAAATTGACTTACCTAACTTGCACATCACTGTATCTGGTTGGTCCACACTTAACCCAGTAATTAACTTAGAGTTATACATTCTTTATTGGCATGATAAGTAAGGAAAATGGATAAAGATATTAAAAATGGCTTAGAAGAAATTATTCTTCAGTGTGTGCTACTCCTATTTTATTACTAGACCTCGTGGAAAAACTTTTGTTTAAGGCATGCTCTCACCTTCTGTGGCACTACTGTGGTTTTGTTTTGTAAAGCAACACTACTACAAAATGGACACAACAGTTGATAATCTGTTATATTCCATTCTTTGTTTCCTTTGTTCTCATAAATGAATATGGTGCCTTCTAAAGCCTATCTGCTTTTATTTTAAATCTCTGGTGACAAGTCACTCCTTTCACATGAATTCCCTTCAGTGTTTTTTTTCCATAACCTATGAATGTCAGAGATTTTATGGTATTTTTCTACACAGAACTAAATGTGGAAGTCTTTAAAAGCCATGTATGAAAATAATCAAAATCTGAAATTCAAAGTGCTTTTGCCTTGGCTATACATTAGCTCAGGAAAAGGCAGAACTGAGATCCTCTGAAGGAACAGAACTAGGAGATATAGCTCCAATTTAGAGTATCAGGTATCAAATGTAGCAAGCCATATCTGGTCATTTGAAGGAGTGAAATTTTTCTTCTTTAGAATGTCTTCTTGCTTCTGAATAAACAGGAGGAGATTGCTTGAGGAAACTGCCTTTTGTTTGTGAATATTCCACTGGCAGAAATCACCCAAAGTGGAAAATTCTTTACTGTTTTTCCCATTGGTTTCCATTTGTTACCATAAGATGCTTGCTCCATGTTACCTTTAAATGTGTGTTTGTTTTAGTCAGGGCAGTTCTTACTAGTCTATCTGCTTTTTCCTTGGATAGTAAAGAATTATTTCCCCATAAGCGAGCCCTGCTAAAATCATGAATAATGGATTGACTATCCACCCAATGGGCTCCAGCCTCCCACAACAACAGCTGAAAGGCTTGTTTCAGCAAGAAAACAAAGCCCTGTTCTTAAGGCAATTTCAAGATATGATTTCCCTTGGACTGGGACTCTAACCCACCTCTTTAACACGCAAATACATTCTAATAATCCTGTTGCACTAACAACTGCAGTGTAAAGCCCAAACAACAGCAGATGTTTACAGTTAGGCCACAGGGTAGTTTGAAGCACGTCTGTCTGCATTTATTGCATTTAATCAAACAATTAGGTTCCCATGGTGTTAATTTTTAAAAATAGAAGAAATTGCTAAATGGAAGCTGTTCAGCACTGCTTATGAAAATTTTGATTTAAAATTCAGCTTGGAAAAAAATAAATTTAGATAAATGGGCTTGCTTGAATAAAAAGAAAACATCTTCCTCAGCAAAATGAAAGGCCAGTGCATATATTTTCACTTCTTAAGTCAAAGCAGATAAAGACTCGTGTAGCCATAGCCACTATGAGTATTAAAAGTTTGAGTCTCCATTTGAAATTTCTGTGTTAATAAAAAGATAACTTTGGTAGTTGAATAGTATGTTTTCTTTCTCATTCATCTGGAACAAAAAAGTTAGCAGTTTTTGATAGTGAAGTGTATGAAATATAAAAAATAAATTAAAATAAATTAAAACACTTAAATTGAATAATAAAATTAAATTGAATAATGAAATTAAAAATGATACCTTCCAAAATTATTTTGTGAAATCTACTCCTACACTTGGGTTTGACTACTACAGATTTTAAGATTTCCACAGGCTGCCTACCCACTGAAAAGTTTTACCATAAAGCACTGTAATAGTCTTTGTTGCTGAAGTGATCGTGACTGTAAAAGCACCTTAGTCTTCCATATTTTCTCAAGTTAGACTATTTGAGCCCCAGCCTTGGTCATATTTTGAGTACATCTTGTCCTAAAAGGGTTATTCTCTACCTTTGGTTATAATTACTGTTTTGTTTCTTGCCAGGTTATGGTGTGAAACTGTCCATCCTCTGTTCAAGCACAGTTTGCTGTACATATTTTATACCTCATAGGAGAGGAAAAAAAAGGTATTGTGCCAAAATTAGCCCTAATCCTAAATCCCTAACCCTAATCTTAACAGAGGGCATACATATACAGGCCTTAACAATAACAACACTGATCTAAGATAAGGGGGAACCAATAAATATGACAACATTTAAACAGAAATTCTGTAATATTGAAATATTGCTGGAGTAATTTTCTGACCCCATCTACCATAGCTGTTGAGCAATATTGATTTCTGATTGCAAAGGGATCTGTGCAGAACAACAAGATTTCTCTACCTCATTGGCACCTTTCACAGCTGTGGAAGATTTACTTTACCCTTCAGTGAGAGGCTTAGGGTGTCTTGGATTTATCAGGTATCCCTCCTGAGGTCTATCATCACTGTTACAAGTGAAAAGTTGGAAGAGACACTGCTGAACAAATTTATTGTTCTAATCCTACCAAAAATCTGGACTGTCAGGATATTTTAAACCAAACCAAACAAAACCAGCAAAGAATTACCTGTGTTTAAGATGAAGGGTCACTTTCCCTTTCATATTCACATCATCATGCTGTTTGGCTACCAGCTGCCCTGAAGTTTTTACCTTCCTAGCCCTGCTTTCTAGGTCTTGCAATTGCTAACTCACTAAGCCAGCTGTTCTAGAAAGCAGTCTCCTTTTCCCAGACTGAGTCAGGGGTTTCAGATCTATTAAATCTTTTTCATGCGTCTACAGAATTAAAAGCATGTTAAAACTCCCTTACTAGAAGCTACTCTAACCATCACAGTTTCAAGAACTGCTTCCCAGTGGCCAGCAGAAAAGTTTCTCACTCCAAGCCCACCTTTATGGAGACAGATTCAAAATTGTTTTCTTCATGACCAATTGCATTGTCCAGACAATCTGTGTTCATGAGAATGCCACTAAGGAGACATTTACTGAGGCAGATACAGCCTCTGCATGAATGAAGATTCAAATAAAAACTGATTGATGTATTAGACAAATGAAAAAGTAGTCAACAACCCAAACAATGGAGAACTATGCTTTAAATAAGCATTTTTGGAAGCTGCAGGGTGCTGTATTCCTGCATGGTGTTGAAAAACACCATGCGCACCAACATCTACTGACAGGCAAAAATCTGTAGACTTTCCAGATTTAAAATATCCAGCAAGGTAAAACCTGGAAGCATGATCAAATATCAGGGACTACAACCTCTTCTGGAGATCTTTCATTTCTCTACTCAGTTGTAATGGGTCCCTGAGCTGTACTTTCCCCTTGGCAAAGCTACTGGAAGCAAGGTGATGGCTCAAATGTTAGGAAGAATTTGCTTCTCTGAAACTGCATGGGGCAAATGAGATCAACCACAAATTTCACAAACAGGGGTGCCGTGTTTGGTCTAATTTACTCCCCAACCCCTGGATTCTGTTACTCATCTCCTGCCTAAGGCAGCAGGAGGCAGTGAGTAAGATGGGCTGCTTTGCTGACCTCTAGACTGAAACAGCCCTTGTCTCCTGGCCTGTAGAGTTTAATGTCTCCATCAGCTCTGCGGTGTGGGTCGGTGGTGGCTCGCTGGTGGCGAATCTCTTGCTCCTCTCCACGATCTTGTTTGAGCTGCCACTCCATCTGATCCCTCAGTTTGGACTGTTAGATGCATGGGCGGTTTATAACAAAAAAACAAAAGGACAGGAGGGAATAAAGAAAACAAAAATGGGTAAGGTAGACGACTGAAAAACTACAAGACAAAGAAAAGCGTGAACAGAAAAAACAACTTAAATACAGTGGCATAAGAAAGTGAAGAGAACAAAACCAAAATGAGGATGAGCAAAATGATGGGCTGAAACATCTGAAAAGCAAAAAAGAGAAAGAGAGGAAAAAAGAATGCAAACACTGGTTATGAGGCGCATGCAATGAGGATGCATGAGTCAAACCAACAGCAAGCATACAAGTCATGAAGGATATGGGACACAAGGCTCTTCCTTCCTTACTTGTGCGGTGCAGAAAAGCCATATCCAGTGTGGCAGTTGTGGCAGTTTAGACATGCGCCCATGGGCAACGCTTTAGGCAAGGCAGTCCTTCGCTGGCTACAGAGCTTCTCACTCGCTGCTCGGTTAGGGGAGTGAGCTGTAAGCAGGCTTTTCAAAACACATCACTTAGAAAACTGCATTTGGTTGGGTTCTTTGGGCAAGGCTTTTGAGAACATGCCTGACCCTTCTACACGACAGCATAATAAAGACCTCCTCACATTTCTTAGCAAGGCTTCTAATTTACATTCATCAGATTTTTTTTTTTAAATTAATCTCCTCTTTCATGGGGAAACACTGCTGTTACAGACAAAAAGAAGACAGATCTCTTTAACACCAATGGATTAGCCTTTTTGCCACGAGGAACCGCCTCTGAATCAAAGGAGTTGTGCAAATAAATAAAAGGAAAAAAAGCTATAAAGTGTTTTTTTAACATTACACACTTAATACACTGCGGGTCTGAAATCATAACAAAGCAGCTGTGAGGAAAATTAGCTCTAGGGTAGCAATTGCCAGAAAGAAAGAGAAACGATTAAGAGAAAGAAGGCAAATAAGAGGCTGACCTACCTGGAAGTCAGTGATTAATTCCTTCCCCAGGTTACCAATGGGAGAATCTCGGGACATGGACGTCATTGTGGATAGGAAACTGGAAGACTCTGTGAGATGGGGAAGAGGGGAGAGGTCCTCCATCTGCTCCTTAAGGCCCTCTCCAATGTGATCAACCTTTTCCAGGAAGGTCTGAAGCTCCTTCCGGAAAGCTTTCATCTTGGAGTTGACAGTGTCCAGAAGCTCTGGTTCATGCTTATCTTCTCCCCTTTCCTCACCACTCCTGAAATCCTGCTCGGTGGATGGGCTGCTGGTTACGTGCACCTTAGCATCATAAATCAAGCTGTCTGTATCGGTGATAAGGCGCTCCACAGTCCTTTCAAGTCGCTCAGCCTCACGTTTGATGTTAATTAATGACTCAGTGTCCTCTTTCACTCTCATGAGCTCGGTGGAGCACAGGTCGCTGACTTCTGATGGTTTCCCACTCCCAAAACCCGACGTCTTCTCATATACTTCTTCGGAGTCACTCTCGCCCCCAATGGGCCCCTCTCTCTTCGGCTGTGGTGGACGACCATCTTCACTATCACTCTCTTTTTTCCCAGCATCACTGTCGGCATCGCTGTCCCTGGGGCTGGAAGTGCGTAGGCCCAGGTGAGAAGCGAGATCATAACGCTGGACGTTGGACATCAGGACCCTGTTCTCATACTGGAGCTTCATCACTTTCCCACTCAGCTCATTGATTTGTGACCTGGCTGACTTCAGCTCCTCTTGCAAGGTACCACCACCCTTGGATGCTGCATCATCCAACCAGCCTGGCTCCTGGCCCGGCTCAAACTTGAATTTGTTCAGCTCATTCGTTAGCTGCTTGTTGTGATCCTCAATTTCAGAGATTGACCTCCTCAGTAGCTCTGCTTCCTCTTCCACAAACTGCAGGTGCCTGCGTAGCTCTGTGGCTGACTCCACAGAGTCTCCGTAGGGCGAGGTAGGAATGCTTGAAATGTGGTCCCTGCTGAGACACTCTTTTTCATACTGGCACCTCATATCCTCCATTTCAGCTTTAATCCCTCTGTTCTCCACCTCCAGTTCCACTATTTTTCTGCCCAGTATGTTGGCTTCCTCCTCCACCAGCTTCAAACGAAGCTTCAGCTCAGCCTCCCTGGTGCTGGGTGGTCCCCCTGCTTCCCCGGTAGGCAGGGGACTGTCCACATCTCCATAGATGGACTTGTACTTCTGGAGCTCCTGCTCCAGTTCATCCTTCTCCCTCCCCAGTTTGGCCATCTTCTTACGCATCAGCGCTGCCTCCTCTTTGGCAAACTGGAGCTGGCACTTCAAATCAGCACTGTCCTCCTGCCAAGAATAACCACACCCCACCCCAAGATAATGTTACAACAGAAGCACAAACAGCAGCTTATTTTCCAAAATCCCCACCTCCCGATCCTCTGAGCTGTATCAGTTAAGTATGCAAACAATTCACAGACAGAGGTGGGCAAGCCACACAGTTGACACATTTCATGGCTTGATGTTGGTTAAATTGGCAAAGCAGCTTGACCAGAGTTAAGCTGGGAGGAAAAAAAAAGTGTGCCTGTGCAAGTGTTCAGTGATGCAAGAGTGCCAGCAGAATGTTTTTTCTCAAATGCTGAGCAAACTTTGTGGAAAATAATGACTCAAATGAAAACGTTCCATGATTTGCTGGCATTTTTTGTTCCATTTACCTTTAGTGACAGACTTGTACCCTTCAAGCACCACGAAACAAAGACTACTCAGATGAATTTGCTCATCATAATCTCAAATTTTGTGTTCCTTCAGCTAGAAAGCACAACAAAGGTGTGCTAAACTGCGTGGTTGCCTTGGAAAGCGAAGACTAATGATATCATAATGCTGTGAAATAGACAAAGTTCCTAACTTGCTTTCCAAACACTGTTTGGAAATACACTGTTGTCTCTACTGCTGTTATTATTAGGACAGAGCAGATTGTGATCTCTGTTTCTGGGATGAACAACTGTTCACAAGGGAGATCGGTGAAAACACGTGAAATAAGGAAGAAAAATTCATTAAACTGTGTTTACATCCAAATCCATCCCATGTGAAAACCTGTATTTTTCAGGAAGTACCAGGGTATTGAATGACTGTTTGGGGTTTTTTGTGTGTGTTGGGCATCAAGAAGTACTGCACCTCATCTGAAATGAAAACTCCATTGTGTATTGTGCTGAAATAAGAGACAAGGTTAAGTAAATTCTAAGCCGATGAACAATTTCTTTGCATGAATCACTTTCATGAATTGTCATGGAGATACAGGCACTCGGTCTCAAAAGAGACACATTTATCAGCATTAGCAGTATAATGGAAGGCTGGCTTTGAAAGATGATCTCCTGAGACAGCAGATTTTATCGTTGTTGGTAGGCCATGTGGACATGTGTGCAATTATATATGGAAACTTCATTTTGGTCTCTGGAGCACTGTTATCCTTCACAAGCACCATTTTGTTGTAATTCCTAATAATGCAAACCAAATTCAGAGAAAAACATGACTGACTTTAATTGTTCACCCAGATCAGGCTATGAAAAAAAAAAATTACAAAACTAATTATGGTTCAGCAATCTGAGGAAATTATTTAATTTCTATACCACACATCCTAATTAATACATCAGTCTTCTATGTTGCCTAGATTAATTTTGTTGCATTCTATTTACATAAATACTAATTATGACTTAATTTCAGCTGTTAAAAACCAAACAGACACAAAAGTGATCGGTTGTATACTTCTGAACCCAGTCAGCTTTCTGATTGATGCTGCCTGCTGCAGGTTGTGACTTTAAAATGCTAAATAGAAAAAAAGTTAACTTACATGTTAATAACATGATCGAGGTTAAAAATAGTCAAACTTTCTGATAATACATGGTTTTCATTGATAACCAAGAGCCAAACACAACAGCAATCAGCTCATTTGGTCATCATGTTTCTGGCATCAGAAATATAAATTTTAAATTAATTCAAGCAAGGTACTTATAATTGATTAGAAGCAGAGCCTCTAGAAGGGGGCTTTCTATCCTTCCTATTGTCTTCTTGCATACACATTCTCTTTTTCACACATATATTTATAAATTGCTTTTCTCTTTACAACTCTAAAGTGCAAATTAAAAATCAAATAAAAACCTGGTAAAATCCTATGCAGCCTCTGCTGAAGTCACTTTGAATTTTGGTTGCTCTGGCTGGATAAGGCTGTATGATTAAAGCACCATTTTTGTACAGGGCTGTGCAACACATTACTTCTGTTTTTCCTATCATGATGAATCAGTTTATCCCCAGAGCTCTAGGTTTTGCTTTTAGGGAAATACAAAGATCGCAAGGAAAGTTACAGTCAGACCAGAGCTTCACATCAGAACCCACAGGTGGGATGGTGGGATGATTACTCCTGGTTATTTATTTATTTATCTGTTAATAGCTGGTCTGACATTTTCTTCATTCTGTCTTTGTAATCCTGCATTCTTTACCCAATTTCTTGTCTGCCTTTGGCTTCAAGAGCCCAGCTGTTTGTGGCAGTAGCTGGTGCCTTGCCCCTCCCCAGTAGCTGGCAGCTGGAGCCATGCCTGAGGGAAGGGGCAGCCCCATTCTTCTGCTCTGCCTGGGAGCACCAGGGGCCCACTCCCACCCTGGGGTCAGAGGGACCTCCAGCCAGACACCCACCGCCTTTCATTCAGTACAAAGAGCAGCACTCAGGACAACACACTCAGAGTTTTGAAGCTTTTGAAGAAAAGGGAAAGGCTTCAATGGGTTTAGAGTCAGGGCCCCAATGTTTTTGCTCAGCATTACTGCATGACTCAATGCATCTGTGGAGTTAGTGTGTTATTATTGCAGGACAAAACCACTTTTAACTCCTTTAATGGTATTACTTTATTGCCAGGTTTTGTCTTAACAATTTTTTTTTTTAAAGGATCAAATTTTCAATTTTTGTTTTTTTGCAAAAGCTGAAACAAGCAAGATCTCTTCCACTAAACAAACACAAGCCTCATACAAAACAACAGAGCTGATGGATGTTAATCTTGCCTACTAAATATGGATCCCATCTGGAAAGGTGAGAAAGCTCTAGATCTTCCTCACTTCCCTGCCAGGGAACATCCCATTCCCCTGACAGCATTTTTTCCAAAGGAAAAGAATGGTCAGGAGAGATTTATCAGCCAGATCTAAGCATGCCAGAAGGGTAGGACTCCAACCTTCATGCATCTGTCCCTCTGAAACTTTGTGCACAGAAATATCACCAATTTCTTGATCAGTTGAAACCAAGTAGAAACAGCGAGAGGGTGAGGCACCAATGCAGGCAAGCAGAGTTTTGACATATAAGGCAAACTAAAGAGAGGCCATATCACCAAAAACAAGAATAGCTCATTATTAGTTAAATCGTGAATAAAAAGACAGGAGAAGGAGAAAAAAAAAAAAAAAAAAGAAAAGAAAAAGGAAAAGGAGGGAGAATAGCCTTTCTGTGGTTTTGGAGGAACAAGAGGCTCAGATCCCAGGAGCTGAATATGGGCAATGGCCTCCTGACTGTATTCAACATCCAGTATGTGGATGCTTTCCTACAATGTGTACATAGGACAAATCCTATAGAAAGAAAAGAAGGAACAGCAGTGCAAAGATGTGACAGTCGCAGTGCTCAGTCATGGACTTTGAGAGATCATTAAGGATAAATGGGAGTTAATGATTACCGATGGTGATAATTCACATGCAATTGCACTGTGGCTCTGCATGGCACTTCAGAAGGATTTTAATGCATAAAAAAAAGAGAAGGAAAAAAAGCCCAGATCCTTCCTTACAGAGTCTGCTGTCTAATTTAGACAAATGTAGAATGTGGAGATAAAGAAATGAAATGTATAGGAAATAAATTAACTGAATTATGCAATGTAAATGCATAATGTGCGAGAGATGTGATGAGAATGAAAAGCTGATCAAAAATTCCTCACTACAATATTTCTTTTCTGGCAAGAAGACACAAAGTTAGATAGAGGCCAACACCATCTCCTCTACCTCCACCACCAGCTCAAGGGAACTGCCAGGCAGAAGACTGGTAAGCAATTTAGGGGTTGCAAGTCTGACGACAAGGCAGTACAACCAGCACCCAAGCATCTGGCTGAGTGCCAGCACTCCTACCTTGCGCTGGAGAACCACTTTTCTTTGTGTTTTGCCTGGTGCCTGGTATTTTCCAAGAAGCTCCGTTTTGCAATTCTGCTGAATAAAAACTTTTTTTCTTCAATACTGCTAGAGGTGGGAGAGTGCTACTACGAGTTCTGCTTTTACACAACTTCAAGACAATCAACTTCATCGATATTATTTACTCAGGGTGCCCTGTGCTGGGTGTGAAGTTCCAGCTTATTTTCATGGCAAGCTCCCAGTAAGTAAAAACACCAGTCTTACCACATTCTATACGTATCTGTAGGCATGTGGATGCAAAAAAATTAAGTTCGAGGCCTTCTCAGTACAAAGCATATAATGGGTGTTCATTTTAAGTGTTTAGGGTATCCGTCCATGAAGAGCAGTATCTTGAACCTCCTGGGCTGTGTCTGTACCAACCCTTTTGAGCCATGCCCAGGATGTGGCAGCTGTTTGACCAGGTCAGGCATTTGCTGTGATGTGCCCTGATCTCAACCAGCAAATACCTGTGAATGAATGCCTGGGTTTGGAGACAGCTGTGGGTGATACCCTAGAGTTGAGAGAAAGCCAAGACATGTACATATACACTGGGCTATGTTGGTATATAAGACTATTTCTCAGTCTTTTCTACCCTAAAGTAGTGGTGAAGAAAACTGAATGGCCACCTTGTAGAGTGCTGATGCAATGGTTTTGGTTTCCAACCCCAAGTCCTTTGCTTGCAAGAGTTATGATATGTGTGTAGAGGGTAAAAGTTTTTCTCTCCTTGTGGCTTCTGGGATCACTTCCCTTTGCTGCTGAGCTCACTCTTAGTTATTCAGTTAATTTTGTGAAGTCCTTTTTAAGGCTTTCCAAAGCAATCTATACCTGCTCTTAGTGCCTGGATTTGGTCAGAGGAAGCAAGCACAAGAATCCATTCTCCTTGCACAGCTTCGTATTTCCAGGAATGAGGAAAGGAAGGACAGTGCTGCCCACAAATCCCTATAGACACAATCATGCTTTCATGTAGCTTCATTTGTAATTTGCATGTGTGTGGGCACATGTATATATCTCATCCATGTATTTTACATACTTGCAGAAAAACAAACTCTGACCTGACTGATGACTTAAATAGCTCTCCATAGCATGTGCCCCATTTTAAGGTAGGATTAAGCCATGCTTGTGTCATCTCGGCGAGGACGCTCAATCTGCCGTGCCCTGGGAAGGCAGGCTGAAGTGCCCTGGCCACTGGCCAGTCCCCTAGTATGCCCATTCAGCTGCCCACCCTACCCCCTCAAGTTCAACATATTGTAGTGATTTATTACAGATTCTATTACAAATCAATGGATTTTAAGACTAGACGGCCCATAGGTCTCGGCTGTGTACGCTGAGCCTGCCAAGGGGGCAGCAGGGGAAGCATATCCCTTCTTTAATGAAGGCACAATGAATCTCCTGGCTCCTTTCCTGGTGAGGTGAAATACTATCCCCATCTCTCTGGCTATAAACAGTAACTGTGCGGGTGCTGGGAAAAGCTTTAACTCCTACAGTCAGCACAAAAAGCAGAGGAAACCAGGCAGACTGCTTTCCTGAGAGGGACTGGCCAGTGAGATTCCGATAAAGCCCATGTCCAAAGAGAGACTGAGTGGCAGCTTAGGCTGTGTGTGGTACCTCAGCTTTGGGGAGCACAAGTTCGTGAAGCATCAGGGAGATCAAGCCCTGGGCTGCAACACGAGAGCTCTCAAGGTGTCGTTGCAGTGTGTGAACTGCATTCCTGCCAAGACACTCATTAGCACAAAGTCTTTGGCACAGTGTATAAATTTAGCTAGTCCCTAAGCTGCGATCCAATTATTTTGTGAGGCAAGGTGATTTGCTCTTCTTGTAGAAAACCTGCAGCCTGAATCAATGGATACAAGCACAATGAGCCTGAGGAACTGCACAATTTGGAGACTGCATTTTTGTCCTAAATTAATTCTACATTATCTCTGGGAGGTCTCAGTAGATTAAGGCCTAATTGCACTCAAGTTAATACACCTGATGGCACTGTCAAAACCCATAAAAAGACATTTTGAGTTGTGTCATGTGATTTTGCTCAAAGTTGCATGTTCATGGAAACCATACCTGGGTAAACGTCTTTTTTTCTTTGTGGATTTCTCTGCTGCCTCTTCTCTTCAGGGAACTCTGCAACAGAAGCAACACTATGTTATTGATAAGCTAAATACAAAGCCTGCAAATTTGGTGGGTTTCATCACTATACAATTAAATTAGGAGAGAGGAAAGAAAGAAAGAAAGAAAGAAAGAAAGAAAGAAAGAAAGAAAGAAAGAA
>VZUI01052150.1:0-31770 GCA_013401135.1 Cettia cetti | reverse complement strand
TATATATATATATATATATATATATATATATATATATATATATATATATATTTGGTGACCTCTCTTGCAGTGGCAAGCAGCAGTTGTTACATGTAGCTAGTTTCAGCTTTACCTACTCAGCTTTGAAGTGTTACCTAGAGAGGAGAAAGAATGACACATCTTGAGCTCCTTCTGCCATTCCTTTTGATACAGTAGGGCTCCCCTCAGGAGCTCTGTGAAAATGTCACCATGAACAGGATAGGTTATGTTGGGACAGAAGAAACTGTATCTCAGCAGAAGTGTTTGGGGCTGCTCCACTGGGTACCCGGGCTCTGATGGCTGTCCTGGTGCTTGAAAGGCAGCAGCCACATAAAGCCTTGTCAACACTGGCCCTCCCACCTTTCCTCTTGCGAGCAGAGCTGTGCCAGCATTAGCCCTGAGAGAGGAGTCTGGAAGGTGTGCTTGCTTTGTGCTCACAGTTGCTGTAAAGCATGACAGATTCCAGCCTTTAGTGGAACGGCAACAGGGGCACTCCTCATTTGGTCCTTTCTGTTGCATTGGCCCAGAAGTGCCTTAGCCTCTGCACATTGAACTGGGCTGCACTGTGCCCAGCCAGCTTGGATGGCAGCCATGTGCAGGCTGAGGGGACCTGGAATGATGTTGGATTATGGCCACCTGCTTGACCCTAGAAATGCCCATGGCATGAGTCTTTTGCCAGGTTTGGGGGTGGGATAATCAAAGATAGCAGTCCTCATCATCCAGAGATCCTTCTGCATGGTTTTCCTAGCTCTTACACAACTGGAATAGTGTGGTGGGACAGGGGACATTTCTAAGACTTTACTGGTGAGCAGGTCCCTTGTACTGGCTTCCTCAAGCATCTCCCCAGCTGTGTGGTCTAACAGGGTAATATTTGGGTGAAGTCATTCTCAGCCTTGCAAAGGTTTCTTAAGCTTGAGCAGTAAGGGTTTATGTACTTCATGGTAAATGCTTCTGTATTTCAGTGGCTGTCCTTCAGCATGAACACACAAACTAAAGCTATTATTTACTGGTGACATTTATATGATAACGCCTATGTATACCAGCAATTATGCTTATAAATCGATTTTTAGTGTCTTCCTTGCTTTGTGTGACTGATCGGTGTAGTGAAGATGCCTTTTCTTGTGATGGGAGCTAGCACAGCTTGATTTTTATGTTTGGAATAGCATTTTCATATTATCCTTAGAACACCAGTTTTTTGATAGAACAAGAAAGCTAACGATAATTCACTTTGCCCAGTCCTAACATAGAAATAAGGCACAGGAAGAGTTAAAACAGTAGATTCTATTTGCATTAAAATTAGTAGTACCCTTCCAATTTATTTAAGGGGAATAGAGTGGTAGACTGTATTGTCCTCGGCTAAATCCTTATTGGCACGTGCAAGTGGGGTAGTCACGCATGTTAAATATGCCATTAATGTAAACTGATTGGCTAGGTAGCAAACGTGCTGCTAACCACAAAAGCTTTCGATATCTCTGTTAACTGTTCAACTGCAGTTTGGGTTTTCTCCCTGCTGTCCTTTATTAGTGTGTGAGAGGGCTAATTTGGTTCATTATGATGGTCAAAATTGCCTTTGAATGCCTTTTTCCTGGATCTTAGGGCTTTTCTTCTGTGAAAACAAAAGCATTGATTCCTTCTTATTTTCTTGCAGGACCATTCATCAGCGTAGTGTTGTCGAAGCTGGAGAACATGCTGGAGAATTCCTTGCATGTAAATTTGCTGCTTATTGGGATTATTACTCAGCTGGCAAGTTACCCACAGCCACTTCTTCGCTCCTTTCTGCTCAACACCAACATGGTGTTTCAGCCTAGTGTGCGCTCACTCTATCAGGTATTTACCTCAGGTGTTAGCCATGCCTACTGGAGCATGTCTGCTTTAGTGTCTCCTTAAACCTTATTAGCTCATTTCAGTTTCACATGTAGCTTTCCTACCTGTCCGAGAGGTTCTTATTTCATTTCCGTGTTTTAATTACATTTGTGCAGAACTGGAAACTCTGTATGATGATAGCTTTTGTCAGAACTCTATTTTAATGCAGGTAGAGAAAGCCTGAATATTCAGTCTGTGGCTGCACTGGCAGCAAAGAAGAAATAAGTAATTGTTAGTGTTGTTTTGGCAGGTGCTGGCATCTGTGAAAAATAAGATTGAACATTTTGCTTCCATTGAAAAAGACTTCCCAGATCTTCTTCTGGAGGCCCAACAGTACTTGCTCTTTCGTGTGGACATGTCTGATGCTGCAGAAGAATTGCTCACCAAAGGTAAATGATAACCATGCTCTGAGGAGGGCTGGGTGGAATGACTTACCAGTTACCCCTGTCCTTTCTCCAGGTGATTAAAAGGTGTGTGTTGTGAATGTCATTAGCCAGCTGTATCCTTCTGACTTTAAAGTGATGATGCTCAGTAGACCACAGTGTATGGGTCTATTTGGAAATTCTTTGCTGTTAAGTTTTTATTTGGTATATAAAATGTCTGTTTAAAGAAGTAACAAAATCAGTTCTTGGCTTGCTGTCAGTAAACAAACTCACTTTCAAAGCATGAGGTGAGATGGCATATGTGCATGGTTTTGTTTTATTTTTAGCCTGACCTTCAGCTAGTCATTGGTTCTTTTTTGATAAATGTTAGAGAGGGCAGAAGTCCAGGATGAATTGGTTTCTGCAACAATTGAATAAGGCTTGGTATCATGGTTTGGGCTACCATTGAAGGAGATAAGATACTGAAAGTTTTCTGGCTAGTATCTTTCTTGCATGACAAACAAAGCAAAACAAACAGGAAAAACAAAAGGTGTGTGTCTAAGGGCAGTGGGGGGTTAGACAGGTATCATCCCACCAAGTCAGCTTTGCAGGGCACTCTAACATCTGCTGCCTCTCATGCACACTGCACCTGTCTTTACCGTTACCTGTACTTATTTGTGCCACTGTGGGGCAAGCTAGTAAAAGTCTACAAAATGAAATCTTAGGTGCCAAACAAGAACCTTCCAGACACAGGCAGGCAATGGGTAGAGCTGAAGCCCTGCCCTGAGGACGTGCTTGTTCTCAGCTTGCTGCTGAGTGGGCAGTGTTGGATGCAGGCTTCTCTTAAAAGCCGACTTGCTGAACGATGGGAATGTGTCAAGTTTGGTGAGTCATGAAGAGCTGACTCTGCAAGGGGGTTCAAGAGAGGCTGCATTTACAGGTGTGTGCTTACCTATCTTTGGGAGTCATTAATAATCACCCACTTTGCCCACATTTCTGTGAAGATGTTGATGCTTTTCATGGATTTCCAGAGGTGTGGAAATCAGGACTCTTTATGTGCCATTTTAATTGTGTTTACATTTTTGAAGGCTCTGATGAATAATCTGCCTAGTTTCTAGTCAGCATAGTATGTGTTTCTAAGGTTTGCAGTACATCTAGTCTGTAAAATTATGATCTTGCTAAGGCTGCTTCCAGAAGAATTGGTCTGTGGAATGTGCCAGCTGTAAAAAAGCTGTGTGCTGCACATGTCAGTAGCATTTTAGGCTCTGCATTTTGGTGCCATAGAATAGAAAGCCTTACAATTAAATGGCATTGTAGCTAGCATGTGGGAGATGAGATTAGGACACAACATTCAGAGTCCTTTCTTTTCTCAGGTGCTGGCAATAAGAACTTTTACATAATGCATTCCCAATGACATTTATTTATACTTCCTGTTTTACATCAGTTTTCTTCTGTGGGCTTCAGAATTTGCGAGGTTGACTCATGCTGGTCATTATTCAGGAATTTGAAACTAGGCTGCTTAGTCACCCTGTTAGTACACTTTTTTCTGTGCAGTGGCAACTCCTGCAAAGAAGGCTTCTCTTGACAAATAAGTGGAGAGTAAGTAAATGTCTGGATAACTGCAGACTTGGTTCCCTCCAGGACTAATAATGCAAGTCATCAAACTGTAATCCTGGGGGAGAGTTGGCTCAGTAGCCCACCAACCAGTAGTTCATTATATTGATTAATAAGTGCAAGGTAGGAACTGCTGCAATAATAATAATAATAAATAATTTTAAAAAATCAAAATCAAACAACAAATTAGGAGCTCCCCATGGACTTATTTGCATTAGCTTGAGCACCACCTCTGACTGTCAGACATTTGGTTGCTCTCTGAGGGATTTTTCCCCTGTACAGAAGTGGTAAATAAGCCTCAGTGTTCTTGCAGGCCTGAGCATAGTCAACTCCTGCAGAATTGAGAATACAGCCAGAGTTAGTGGGGAAGACAGATGTAAAACCAAAACATTATAGAGCATTTTCTCTCTCTTTATAGGGTTGGTCTCTGAAGGTGTTTGAACAGAAATGGCACAAGTTGTTCTTTTTTTTGCTTGCAGGAGTGTGTGGTTTCTTCCACAGCAGCTTGGGCTCTGGTTCCACATCTAGAGCCATCACAATGTAGTTCCTTGTGCAAGCTGCCCCTCTCTCAGTGTGTTGGTAACAATCTTCAGAGGACTCATTTGCTCAGTTTTCAATTGTATGACTTAGATTGCATTCTGACCCTAGAGAGAAGTGAGTAATCCTGATCAAAGAAAAAAATCCAAATCTCTAGTTCCTAGATCAGCTTTGTGAGTGTTTCCGGTATTTTTGGGTTTTTTTCCAAACAAGCAGTTGAATCTAAACCAAAATTATTTTTAGAAATGTATCAATTTTGATTCTTTTCAGAAGGAAGAGTATAAACAAAAGCAAAGCTTTGACAGTATACAAGCATTCTGGTTATATTGCCTAAACTGTTTAAAAAACTTAAAATTACGAAACGTTTTGACATTAGAAAATCTGAAAAAAATCTTCAGGGGAAGCTTTAAAACTTTATCTTTTCATTGTAATCTATAATTTAACTTGTTTTTCCTCCCACGTCAGATTTTCCCACAGAATAGAAATTCCTGTACTCTTTCTCTAGTAGGTAGAAATTTGTAGAATAACAGCATGAATGATTGATAAGTCTGGCGTTGGAAAGGTGTTTTAAACTCAAGAAAAGTACGAGTCTGTTAAATGATTGAGATGAAATTTTTTTTTTTTCAAGTGTTTGGAAGTGTAGAGTAATTCCACAGTGCCTTGGGTGAAGTAAAGGCAGGGAACAAAGGTGCAGAGCTGTTGAACAGAGGGATTGCTGTGCAGCATCGAGTGAGGCCTTCATCTACAGCTCCCCCTGTTCGCTGCTTGGAGAGGTTTCAGAGCAAGGCTGGTGTCACTTGAGACTGCTACTTTAACAGAAATTGTGTGCACTGTAAGGGAAACCCCTCCTGAAGGCAGCAATGCAGTGTTGGGCTTATCTGCAGTATGTGAGTTAACATAACAGCCCTCTTGTTTCTTTTTAATGATTTACTTATACACCTCAGGAGAACATCCCACTTGTAAGTTAGACAGGATTTTATCTGTCTCCACTGTTGGCTTCAATGATTGTAGCAGTGACTTCCATCTTGTAGCAGTGAGTTCTGCAGGTTAATTTTTCTTTGTAGAGTATTTCCATCAGCATTAAATTTTGTCACCTTTTTAGTTTCACTAAATTAATTATCATCTAATTAAAGGGCAGTTCTGTTTCAGGCTGAAACAAGGAGCAGTTGATTGAAATTTAAGTGCTGGTGTCACTGTATTTCCATGCATTCTGATACTTGAGCTTTGATCCTCTGAACTCTGGCAGCAGAGATCATGTAGCAGAACACAGAGTCTCTTTCACTTGCTCTCTTTTTAATGGTTAGTTGCTTTACAGGGAAGTAAGTGTAGTTAGAGGGGCCTATAGCTGCAGAAAAATCCAATTTTTAATTTTTTTTTTTCCCTTAGTTTCTAACTTGCTTCAAACTCGTGTGGTGATGTGATAGCTTGGCCTCGAACCCATTGACATGGTGATTCACAGGGAGAGGATAGATAGAGAAAGAGAAGTAAAATCAAAACAACAGTTTGATCTGGGGGAGGGATAGAGTGCAGTATCATTGAAATGGAGACAGCCATGCTGGCTCTAGACTGGTAGATATTGTCTGCTGTTTCAGAAGGTAAATCCATATTACTTTTTCCCTTGACTCCTCTTCTGCCCACATATTTCCCTCATCATAGTTGAAACTGAATGATATATAACCTGGGGAAAGATAGGTAATAAAAAATGCAATAGAACCAGGACACGTAGAACTTTAAAATGCTGGATTAGTGGAGTATCTCCCTGCACGATCTGGGTACTGCAAATTACAGCTCTGAACACAATCCTTATAAACTGGATTTGGACACTGTACAAATACTCTGTGTGCCTAATACACAAGGTCTTTTTTCTTTCCTCTCCCTCCTGTCTTTAGGTAACGTCCAGCACAGCAGCAACACAGGGAAAGGAAGGAATCTTCCTGAAGCTTACCCAGCTGTACTGCAGCCTTTCCTGGGACAGAAAGTAAAGAAAGGCCTGGCTCATCCCAGCCTTCCTGCGCACGTGAGGAACGCCGTTCTTGCAGCTGCCCTTTTCCCAGAGTTCCTGAAGGAGCTGGCAGCTCTAGCCCAGGAGCATTCCATTTTATGTTACAAAGTACTGGGGGATTTTGAAGATTATTATTAGTGGGTTTTTAAAATGTGTTTTAAAAAAGCTTTTGGAGTTTAAACAGATTTTTAATGCAAAGCTGCTTTCAAAAGAAGGTTGTACTTCAATATTTCCTGAAAATACTTGATTTGGAGGGGGAAGAAGGAGGCAAAATATTATTCCGCTTAGGCCTTATAATTTCCCTCTGTGCTGCATAACTTATTTGAGATTTCTGTTACTGCTCTTACTGCAGCTTCCTTCTTTATCCCTTCCTCTTTACAGAACCACCCTTCCTCAGTGTCACTAGTTCCTGTTGAATTTCTGCAGTAGTCACTGGTTGGCTGGCTAAGAGACACAAACACGTTAGCTTTTTCTCTTCCAGAATACTCTTCTGGATAACTTGTTACGAGACAAGTTTGCTTGAAAAAACATAGCCCCATGGGAAAAGTTCACAGTATAAAAAGACATGCAAAATCTGCACAAAACCCCTTTAAGTGTAGGGTTGTGCTTCTTGATGTCACTGTCCTCTTTGCCTCTTCTCTCGCTTCTCCCTGAAGCCAGGTTCTTACCAATCCACATCCAAAACCCCCTTTTTAATTGCTGGCTCAGGTTTTCTGAATTCAAGTGGTCTTACGTGTAGTAAACCCATGAGTAGCTGGAAGCAGGTGCTGGGCCCTACGCATACCGTGTTGCCTTATGTTGCAGACTGATCTGCAGCTATCAGCTGTTGGGCTTTGAAGTCCAGTGAAGTGTGTAAGTGGATGTGGATTGCAGACTGCCCGGAATTTTCCTTGTGGTTCCTCGGCATTCCTTGATAACTCTTGCATTGCTACCTAAGCCCGCGGGTATGCCTTATTTAGTAAGATTTGCACAAAGTACAAAACAAAATGTTTCTATGCAAGCTGTTAGTAGTGTTTAGTTTATTTGTACGCTTGTTTCAATAAGCTAAAGAAAGATACTCAGTATCTTTCTGTAGCATTAAATGGACAGCAGGCTGTTTTTGTCTTTTTTTGTCTTTTTTTTATTAAATGAAAAAGGTTTGCTTGCTCATGAAAGGTGTATTGTTTTATTGTTAATTTCTTTTGGTTAAGTACTGTTTGTTTTACTTTTAATTTAGGTGTTGACTTTTCCTAATATTGCACTTCTGGGATGGTGAGGGGAGGACCAGGCTATTCACCAGCTGCAGAAAAGGAAGGAGTAATGGGGAAAACTGTCTGCTGGTGACTAACTGCTTGAGAAATTTCCCTTCTGTGAGTAATGGGCTTCATTAGAAGAACCCAAACATGATGAATTGGTGCATCACCACTACATTTTGTCTTATCTTAGCTGCATAATTGTGCTTCAAGTGTGTTGTAGTTGGCTACATAAAAAGGGGCTTAGTTCAAGAAAGCTGTAAACCCTTTTGTCCAGGATACAAACTAACAGTGACTCCAAAAAATGTGAAGAAACAAAAATAATACTTGCACACATTGGTTCTCCTGCTCATTGCAATTCCATAATGTAGAATTCCAGTTAATCACATCCTGATTTTGAAACTCACTTTTTCAGAGATTTCAAGGAAAAAACCAGTTTAAAAACAAAAACCAAAGACAGTCCAGAACAGTCTAATTAATTGCAGGTCAAATTCCTCTGGAATGTGCAGTACAGTTTAAGCTCCTAAATCCTTTAGATAGTTCTGATATGTTCTGCCTTTAATCTACAAGGTATAGATTAAAGTGTCTGCATTCATTGTGTCAGTCTGCTGTAGGCTATTCCAAGAAAAAAAAAAAAATAAAATCCCAAAGTCTACCTCCAACAGAATCATCTCCAGAACTTCTCTGGATCTATCTTTACTTGTTTGCTGCACAGTTTTCACTTCCCTGATGGGTGGGGGTCCTTTTGCTTCCTAGCTGGCTCTCTATGGTTTGCTTTCATTTGTGACTTGTTTAGCTTTTCAGGTGCCACTGCATCACCATTCTATAAATCATCTACTAACCTCCACTTGGCCCTGTTTCACCTCACCAGCCTTCTTGGAAACTGAAGCCAATGCTGTGGGGTTTTTCCTTAAGTATTGGTTATCTAGTTGAAGAGAGCTCTTTCTTTTTCAGTTCCCCTCACCCCTGCATTATTGTTGTAATGAGAGTGATTGATTTATTTAATTTTTGTTTTAAACTTGTCCTAGGGCACTGCAGGTCCTTTTCCCACTCCCCCATTTCTGCTGCCTTCCATGCTGTACTCACAGGCCTGGCCTGAGGGGGTTCAGGGTGTGTGTTGGAAGTGTTTTAGCATTATGGTTGTAGGGTCAGTGCTTGCTCTGCTTTTCACCTCTTCTGCAAGAACTGCATGTGAACAAAATGAAAGTTTGATCAGCTGGCTTTTAGTGGTTCAGGAACTTTCTGCTAAAATGCAGAAGCCATCAAATCCTTTTGTTGGTTTTTTTGTTTTTTTTTTTTTTTTTTTTTTTTTTTTTTTTTTTTTTTGAGGACTTTAAAAAAAGAAATTATATTATTTCACTTTTTTAAAAATAAAGAACTCTGCTGACCAGCCTCAAGGCAGTAAATTACTACCTGAACACTCCCTTCCTTTGTATTCTAAACTAAGAATCCTTATTTGATGAGTAGAAGAGACTTCTTTTGAGATTGTTAATTTAAACTAATGTTTTCAACAATTGTACAAAATCACTGCAGTTTCATCCCAGCAGGTCCATAGTATTTAAAATCCTACATTTAGATTTTAAAATGTGGACTGCTTATAAAAGCATTTGTAAATTTGAGGAAGGAGAGGATTTTCCTCATAAGTTTTAGTAGGGTTTATGTTCTACATCCAGTAGGACAAAGTCAGCCTTTGAAATCTGGAGTTGTGGGGAAGGCTTCTTGCTGAAAGGTCAGAGCTGTGTTTGTGCACGGTGTCCCCTCACAAATGGGAAATGTCTGCCAGCTCCCCAAAAGGAAGAAGTGGATGAGTGCAGTGACCCTGGCTTAGAATTTAAAAATGCAGATCATACACTTACTTTTGTATTGCTTGGTTTCTGAGTGGGATCAGACTTGCAGCTGTGTCTCAGATGTAATAGCAGTATAATGTCTTGCAGCCAGCACAAAAAACTATTGGTGGGAATTGCCTCTTCCTGCCATCAAAATGCAGAACCTGTGATTTAGTTTGAAAATGTTGATCTTTTCAGATGAATCACATCTGTGTGCATAAGCTCTTCAGCCAAATGCTTCTCTAATAAGCTTCTTCCCTACAGTTAGATAATGTGTAATCCTGTCTCTCTTACCAATGATACATCCTTTCCCCAAAAAACCCTGTGCCTGTGGTCCAAGCTGTGGTCCTGCCTGTAGGTCCCTGGAGGACAACAGCTTTATGCTGCTCTTTCCAAGAACAAAGAAGTGCTTTATGATCTGGTTTTCCCCACACTCAGGTGGGTGTGTGACTGGAGCAGTCCCTCTTTGGTGCATTGGCTCAGCATCAGTCCCAAATGAAGTGCCTTGGCAGATCTATTCCAAAGACTGCAGGTGGTGGCTCAGTGATACCAAAGTGAATTGCCAGTCTCCTACTAGATGTTTCAAACTGTGAATGCCACATTTCCAATTATGTAGCTTTGGAGTGTGTTTTTAAGCTGTTCTGCTGTAGCAAGGAAACTTTACAGCATTTTCAACCTTTTTCTTTTGTGTGTGTTTTTGGTTTGGTTTTTGTTTGTTTTGTTTTTGCAACCTACCTATAAAGTGAGCACTTTGTCTTCAAAAATTTGCAGTCATTCTCTTTTACCTTTGGCCATTTTTGGATGCTTTCTGGGTTAGTCTCAGTAGATATACACATGGTTTGTATTCATTGGACTAAGGCACACAGCAGTTTCACTCATGCTTGTGCTGCTCTTTGGACATGTATAGTCACGTACAGTTCATGTGTTGCTGGCTGTGCTTACTACCTTTATTATTGTATTCTAGGCATTATTCTTAAGTTAGATCTTTTTCATGTGTGCCCAGAAGAATATTATGATACATCAAATGAGATCAAGCTGTTGGTGTTGCATTTCTGGGTGTGAAAAATGCATCATCTTTTTTTGTCCTGCTGACTCCTGACCTTGGTTTGGAAGAACAGAAATGAGAACTTCTCTTTTCAGCTGTATTCTGCAGAGATGAGAAAATTCCAGTATCAAGCATGGAGTGCCCCCACCCACCAGCAGGCCAAGGTACATACTTCCAAGCATCCACTTCATAAATTACTTGTCTCCTCTTTCTTTGGGCTTGTCACTTTGCAAAAAGGCTGAATTCAGTGGTGTCATGCTGCAGTACAGAGCACTTACCTTGCAGGTGTGATTTGATATTTTTAGTTAGATTGGTAAATTTCCTAGGATGGGAGAAAACAGAGTGTGATTGAGGTGGACCTTGAACATCAGCAAGGGGCCATGCTTTGGAATGGGAACTGAACTGAATAGACAGGAAGCCTGAGCAGCGTTCCTGCCACCAACACCACTCTTTGGCCCGTGCACAAAGCCCAAGTGGTCTGTTCAGTCCTTCAGAGAAAAACATTTGCAAACAAATTTGCAGCATCGTGCAGAGTCCAAGGGTTTAAGTTCAAGAGGTTAAGTTCTATTTACCAAGAGAAGTTCACCATCCAGCACAGCGTGTACACACTCACTACCCTTTTGTGCACTCTGCTTAAGCCTCTCAGAAGGTGTTGTGCTTAAGGAAGGTTTTTTAGCTCCCCTAAGATGCTCTAAAATCTCAGGGATGGAAAGAAAAGGATGGGAGCAGTGTGATTTGTTGCAGTTAAATTATGTCATTGTATCATTTGAATTTGTAGCCACAGCTCCTGTTTGAGGATGGCTTGATTTAATAAGCAATTTACTCTGCTGTATTTACTGAAATTGCTATGTCATGCCTGCAGTTCTTATGACAGCTCCCATTACGTTTGTAACATTTAAATTGCATCTGTGTTTATGAGTAGACTACTGGGATTTTCCTCTTTCTTTTCTTTTAACTCAGATAGCTCTGGCATTGTACAGTAGCAACACTGCTGTGTCCAGATCTGATTTAGATAATTAGAGTATATTCCTCCTTGCACTCTTTGAGCATTATCAGCAGAAATGGAGGATACATGGCACTTGGGCTGCTTACATTAATGAGCAAACCAAAGGTAAAATGCCACAGATTAGCAGGGGACACTTCCCCCTGTGTGAAATGTGGAATTTGTTTGTGTTGCTCTGATTTATCAGGGACCAGAAAGAAAAAGCTCAGACTTGAAAAATGAATATGATCATGTCTTACAGTAGTGTCCACAGCAGTGCTGTGTGATGTTTTGGGACAGAAATGTGCAAAGGAAGGTAAAAAATGCTCCTTGTGAAGGTGCTGTCAGACTTCATAAATAGGTACTTGGGTAAGATGATGGTGGTGCCAGCTGTCTGACCACAGCCAGCCAGAGAATGCAGCACTATTTCTGTGACTTTGTTGGTGGTCGAAGCCCTGCTCTGACTAAGTGCACTTTATTTTTTAGTGGCCCCCAGCTTTTCTAAACATGTTGTGGCCTAGCATCAATGTACTTCATTTGTTACATGCTCAGTTGGAAGCCTCTTATTTATGAAAAGGAGCATTACTTGGATTCTAAAATACGTAGGTGCTTAAAGTGGCATTTTGTTGCTGACTGTGCAAATCTTCTTTTTGTTCATTGATTATAATGGTTCTTGTGTGGCAGCTGGATTAAATTAAGACTGAAGTCTCTGGGCTAAAAGCCCTGATGGAACTTTTGTGCAAAGGCTGCATTTCTCAACTTTGGCACTTCAGCACACTGTCCACATACAATTACGTATTGTGGACTAAATACCTGTAAACCTACATCTCTGATGAAGCCAATTCCACAGCAGCTGTGTTTTATTGCAGTCTATTTTAAAAATAACTAGCTTGGATTTAGACCAAAATATAACATAGACGAGTCAAATCCGAGACAACTAAACTGTGTCCAGCTCAGTGCTGCTGTGTCAGTTTGGCCAGAGCTCAGACGAAATGCCAGCTCATCCTCAAAGGACAGGGAGTGGCTCTGGGTCTCAATATTTCTCGCAGCTTGAGCCAACAATTCGTGTCTCTTGGTGTCCAAGCACAGCTTGGTGTTTAGAAACACTGATCAGTGTCTTCATATATCTCCAGGGTCGTAACATTGGTTTCTGAGCTTCAGTAGAAAAAATCTAGCAGCTTCTAAGACCAGTCTGAAAGTGTGGCCTCTTGAGCAGCTAAAATACAACTTATTGATGGTTATGCCTGCTTTGTGGGTTAGACAATTACAGCTGTGGCTGATGCAAGCATATGTTGGGAGAACTTTTGCTTTGTGCTTACAGAAGGCTGTGCATGGAGGGAGCATTCCCTACAGTGAAGCTGTTGGCTCTTGTGAGGATCATGGCAGGACAGCTCTGCAGCACCAAGTACTGGACACAGATGGAGGCCTTTCTCCAATGGCTGCAATGACAAGGCAGGGAATGTTGCAAGGGTCACTTTGCTGCCTTTTACTTTACGTTATCCCACCTTTGTGTATGGGTGGGATAACATGGCATCTGGCACAGCTGTCCCCAGTCTTCTTCTCTTGGGAAAGCCAGCAGGCAAGATGGGAATCATTCACAGGGTCGTGAATTGGACTCCCCCACGCAGGTAAAGGGGAAAATCCAAAGGTCAGGATCCCTCACCACTTATTTCTGCAGCTGGTTACCAAATGCTGCAGACAGTTGTGAAATGCCTGTATGCCCTACAGGAGATCTTAAGGATCTGGGACTAGGATGGTCCTAGAGGGAAGGCTCTGTTCCACTGGGAGCATGCACAGCTGCATCGTTCACTAAACTACCTTCTTTCTGCAGCTTTGTTCCCTCATGGTGGCACCTAAGCATTTCTGCAGTTTGCTTTATTGCAGTTAAAATTCAAGCTGTCTAGTCTAATGTGGGATGTGGGCTAGAGTACAGTCAGCAGAGAAGTGGTTCCCAGTAGTTTTGTGTTTCCATTGCAATCATCCCTAGTTACTGATGTGGCTTGGCCCAGGGACTCTTAAGATGGAGCCTAAATTTGCTATCACAATGGCCAGAAAAAGGCACAGCAAATTACAGGTCATGACAGCTTGGGATTTTGTATTTTGCTGCACTCCTCACACTGTTTAGCAATAGAATCCTCTCTGTCTGTGTATTACCTGCACATTTGCGGTTTCTGAGGGGACAGGGGACAACTTGCACTTGAAGCCAACCCAATGCAGGGAAGCTTCTGAGCATTTGGGTTGATAAATGCAGACCTTCTGTCTGCTGTAACTTGGTTTTAAGTGGCCACTGCCTGATTCAGAATCCAATGTGTGTGTATGAGTATGTGTAAAGAACATTTTAAGAAGATGTTGGCAATTGAGGGCAAACCAACCAGGAGCGTGCTATTCCTTCTTCTCCCTCGTGCAGTGTGAGAACAGAGAGCTGACTGAAAACCCAATTTGTTTTTCTTTATGTGTGAAAAAACAAGCACTCTCCAGGCTGAGCCTGCACACAAGGCCATGAATCCCTGGGAAGGTGCTGCTGGGGTCAATGGTTGTTTAAGCATAGGTAGAGGGAGCTCAGAAGAGACACGAGAGCATCCCAGAACCCCGACACCACAAAGCAGGGGGGAAAGGGGCTGCACTGAAATCACAGCTGAATGCTCTGCTGTAATTTTTTAGTTAAGGTTCCTATCGTGTGCTCCTATTTTTAACATAGTTAAAATTAAACTCTGCAGACAAGGCTGAGTGCTAGAAATTCTTTCTTCACTACTTAGAGCATTGCCAGCATCTTTTTAGACAACTTTCTTCTCCTCTTCTGCAGCCTCAGATACAGGATACTTCAGCTATATGGGATAGTAAGTATCAGCTAGCTCTCCACCCTCAGGCCTGACCTCCTAAAAGACTTCCAGCAATGAGTAGATGAGATGGTTGTGACAGTGTCTGGTGTCAGCTTTTAATTTGTGAGCATTTTCCTTGGTCCTCTGTTCATGGATAGTAACTGCTGAAAATCTGCATGAAACTGTCCTTAATTCACCCTGCCTGATGCTGTTGCACAGATGGCATCTGCAATCATTTCGATCAAAGAGCACTGGAGTAGCTAAATGAGACATCCAGCTTGGGGTCAAAGCCTCAATCTTCATTCTGGAGTTCCAGCCTCCATACAACCACACTTGGAACAGCCTCCTGGTCTGCAGGATGTTCTACATCCAACACTTCAGAGTCAGGCTCTGCCTTCTATGCTGCAGACCCACCTGTCCTGTAGGGTTGTTTTATTTGTCTTTACAATAGCAGACACTAAATTCCTTGAGGCTGCTGCTTCTGCTTTTTTTAATGTGCTCATCAACTACTGCTAAGCAGATATAAACCAAAGCTGTTTGTTTTGCTCAGTACAGCGCTCCACTTGTTGAGTACTTAGAATTTGTCTTGAGCTCCATTTAGGGGAATGGGAAGGTGGTGTTTGTGTTTAGGCTGCTGTATCAGGTCCTTGGCAGGCAAAAAGGATCCCATGTTTTGGCTGTATTGGTTCAGTCAAAAGGGTATGAGGTGAGTGATGAGCCCCTTAAAGCAGGCTGGGATAGTGGGAGCAATGTGAGCTGGCCCTACTGGGCCTTCCCATCACTAGGTCTCAGCACTGCCAGCTACCACTGCTTTGAAGTTGGTTGGTGATATCTCCACAAATGTTAAAAAGCTTCATTATCTTGATTTCAATTGACTCAGACCACTTTTTTTCTTCCCTATCAAAAAGAAATTTACATTTTTGTGTGTGTCTGCAAAAGAGTTCTTAAAAAATTTCAGGAGTATAATATAGTGGAAAATTTATAGACTAATGGCTGTTCTTCCCTGGAAGGGAAGAATACTACAATTATCCCTTTTTAATCTTTCTTGTTATACATTCTGTCTGGCAGGTAGAGGTAAGAATAGATTGAGGCTTACCGTAAATCACAGAATGGTTTGGGTTGGAAGGGACCATAATCTAGTCCTAACCCACCCCCCTCACTATGGGCAGGGAGGGACATCTTCCACTAGGACAGGTTACCCAACCTGGCCTTTGACACCTGTTCCAGTGCTTCACAGTAGAGACTTTTTTCCTAATATCCAATCTAAACCTGCCCTTTCTCATCTTACACCATTCCCCCTCATCCCACCACTACATGCCCATGTTCTTCTCCAGCTCTCTTGTTGGCCCCTTGAGGTACTGGGAGGTGCAATAAGGTCTCTCCAGAGCCTTCTCTTCTCCAGAACGAACAGCCCCAACTGTCCCAGCCTGTCCTCACAGGTGAGATGTTCAAGGCCTCTGATCATCTTAGTGGTCTCCTCTGGACTTGCTCCAACAGGTTCCTGTCCTTCCTGTGCTGGGACCCCAGAGCAGAACGTAGCACTTGCAGGTGGGGTCTCACCAGAGCAGAGCAGAGGGGCAGAATCCCCTCCCTGGCCCTGCTGCCCACAGGGCTTTGGATGCAGCCCAGGACAGGTTTGACCTTCTGGGCTGCAAGTGCTCATTGCCAGGTCTTGACAAGTTTGTCAACCCCCAGGACCCTCAAGTCCCACTTCTTTGCACAGCCACACTTCTCAAGGCTGTCCAGATCCCTCTGGATGGTAGCTGTGTCCTGCAGTGTGCCAACCATGCCACACAGCTTGCTGTCATCAGAGAACTTGCAGAGGCATGAGGGAGCACTCAGTCCCACTGTCCATGTCACCAGCAAAGATGTGAAACAGGGCCAGGCCCAGTGATGACCCCTGGACAACCCAAGTCCTCACTGGCCACCACCTGGACATCAAGATACTGACTGCAGCTCTTTGAGTGCAACCAGCCAGCCAATTCCTTATCCACTGAGTGGTCCACCCATAAATCCATGTCTCTCCAGTTCAGAGATAAGGATGCCATGCAGGGCAGTGTCCAGTGCCTTGCGCAGGCCCAGGTGCATGATGTACTGACACAGACTCAGAGAGAACCTAGCTGATGATTTTTAACAGATTTTTGCAACAAATTAGCAAACTATTATTCTATTGTAAAAGAGTAGCTAAGAAGTTGCCCATAGAATTATCAGCAGTAGCCTTGCTACATTAGTTGAGATCTTTCCTTCTTTTAAATCACCTTAATTATTACTCTTCCAAATACATTGTTGTTTTCTCTTTTTAAAGGCACCTACTACAGCAGTGGAGAACTACAGCATTCAGCTTGCCATAACAAACACTAACCTTGGAGGACCACCTCTGGGAAACAACTGTGTTTTTCTAAATTGAGGGAGGATCTCTAAAATTCAGGATTTCACGGAGAAATCCTTGTGCCTTCTTGTTTCTTGCTGCTATGGCAAGAGTTGAACAGAATTTCAGGAGTTTGTTGTATAATCCAGACCTTTATTGACTGAACACTTACCTGAAAACTCACACCACTCTTAAGTAAAATGGGTGGGTTTTACTCAGGATGTGGAAAGTCATAGTAGAAGTCTTAGTGTGAAGGTCAAATTACATGAAAATCCTGTGCATGGTGAGATTTGGGAAGTTTTCAGAGGTTTAGGCTTAGGTTTCTGAAGGGTCACAGCTTTTCACTGCAATCAGGTTACTGCTTTTTGTAAGCTGTATGATGATGTTGGAATAGTAAAAGTACTTTTTTGTGAATAATGGGTATTCATTTTATTCATTAAATATATTGAAAACCAAAGGGGTTTTTTCCTAGTAAGGAGTTTGCACTTGAACCTCAGCCAGTTTATACAGTAAGGTCCTCTTCAAGACATAACATCAGTGCTGCCCTTCAGGAGAAGGAGCTGCCATCAGCCTACTTTGAACTAGTCCTGCAAGAACATTTGCCAAAGGTGACTGAAGTCCCAGGGCCACACCTGCTGCACTCCTGTGACAATGTCTGCCCTGCAGGCACATCCTAAAGGACAATTCTGAAGAGGTAGCTGTGACGCCTGAGATAGGTGTGATCTTTAAAAAGTATGGCTTAGTCTCCAGGAGGGACTTAAGAACTTCAAGCATCTGGTATTAAATGGGATTTATCTCCCTACTACATGAATATTTGACAGGCTCCTTGTTGCATTTCCTGTTAATGGCTCTATCAGCTGAAGTTTGTTCCAGATCCTTGCATTTCAGTGAGTACTGAAAGCCAGGAATTGAAAAACAAAAGATGAAAAAACCCAAAATAAAAACTACCAGCACAAAGCACCCCTTAGGATTAAGTAGTGGAGAAGGACTGAACCCCAGCTGAATCCCACTCAGTTTTGGTAAGCCAGCTGCGTGTTCCATTCCTGCCCCAAAGCAGTGCAGTTCCAGGTGACAGCAGAAAACCATGTGCCAGAGAAGCAGCAGCCCTGGGCATTAGGCATTTGTAACACGGGGCCAAGTTCTTGCCTACAGAGAAAAAAAACCCCAAACTGGAGCTGGGGCTGTCTTGTGCAGGGCCAGGAACTGGACTCCAGTGATCCTTGTGGGTCCCTTCCACCTCTGGCTATTCTATGATTCTGCTTGATCTGCTGTAGATTGCACAGGGCTGGGAGAAGCACATCTGCTGTTCTGAACCTCTGAGGCCAAAATGGGATGTGACCCTCAGAAGGGCTCAGGCACACACCTCTCAGGCACTCCTCCCAACTAAGAGCAGGCACAGCAGGTATGTGGGTGCAGAACTGGGAGCAGTGAGCAAACAATCTGACAGGGTGAGATGCTGGCACTTCTGTCTATGGCCCAACTGTTGGGGAAGATGAAGCAGGAAAGCCTTACAAATATGATTGCCTGGCAAAAGATTCTGAGAATATGAAACCTGTAAGTGAGGTAGAAATGAAAGCCAGTTTTGATATTTAAGATGCCAAACCAGTTAGATACTGAACAACTGGAGAAGACAATGGTTTAGCCAGCTGAGGGAGAATCTCTTCTGACTGAACAATACCCTTAGCAAATAAGGGGATGCTGAAGGTCTGAGGGACCCTGCCAGTATGGCAGGGAAGAAAGAAGGGTTTAGAAAGTAGTTTTTAGGGTTTAAAATGCAACATGGTATGGTAATGTAGTAATTCTTATAGGCTGTATGTCTGGTACTAATTGGTTAGTGTAAATTAGAATATTCAGCACAGAAATAGATATAATGTATTGTAACAAGAACTTAGCTCCCTCTCTTTGGGCATGCTTTGAGCTGGGGCTGGCAGCTCAGGCAAGGCTCTTGTACCCACAACCTGTGCAATAAACAGCATGGTTCAAGAGCTGCCCTGGGATGCAGAGATCCCTCTTTGCTGTCCCCACACTCCTACACCTACCCTTAGGCACACACTTCAGCAGCTGGTGCCTTCATCCTCTCCTCAGAAACCAGGAAGAATGATAGCAGTGAACTTTCTTTTCCCTTCTGTGAGACATTGAGGCGCACGTGGTTCCCTCAATTACTTCTGGGTGTTTTAATCATTGTTACTGTTGTTCTCACACTGACAGTGAGTTACAGTGTGCATGCCCAGACTATTTGAGATTGTGAATCTCCCTTCTCATAAACAGGCAGACAGAAAAGCTGAGTTTAGAAAATCTGCTTTATTAGAAAACTAACCCATGCTGTTTCAGCTCTCTGCATACTCACAGACACCTCTGGGAGCTTGTTTCCCAGGGCTGTGTGGAAATCACATTTCCAAGTGCCACATCAAAGCGTGGGAGATGCAAATGGCTGTATCCTGCTTTTCTCTGGCCCATCTGCCTTTGGCTGATGCATCCAGGGAAGGCTGGGGACTTCAAGCTGCTTCAAGTATGATGCTGCACAATGAGACACCAACGTTCATTTGCAGACAGAATAAAGCACATGCTTCTTCAGTTGCTTGTGTGCTTCTTGTTTCTCTTGTGGCTACTGTGATAGCTTCTCCTCTAATAATTGCTTCACCAGAACAGGATTGGACCGTCCTTGTGTTTTCCTTTGTACCAGACCAATTAACTTATTTAGAACTTTTCGATTTCCTGCCTTTATTGCCATAACCTTTAAAGAAAAAAAAATGCAACAGACACCATTGTTACAGGAAGACTGAACATCTTCACTCATTCCCAGCCAAGGTATGAATATTTTTGTTCTTTGGACTATTGTGATAAAAGACTGCATTTTGAGGTCAAGTGTTATTTATAAAAACTGCCTTCAGCCTTGCAATAAGCTCCTGCTCTCCTCCCATGAGAGAACAGCAAGTCCCTACAGCAGCAGGGCCTTACAACTAATAGAAAGAGCTCCTCTTATTGAAAGAAGCAGAAGACGTTTTTGGATTACAGTGTCTGCAGCTGGAATAGCAACTTAATGGAAAAGAACCAGAGACGTGAGATGGACTTCCCTTGCTAACAGGATCTACCATTTTGCTGAATATAATGTCCTGTTATAACAGGTAATTTGCATCGAAGCAAAATCTATTTGATAATATTGGTGAGGTCCTTCAAGCACAGATGTAGGTGTTTATTTCCTTCAAGCCCATAATCCTTTGCAACATGATGAATAATTAACTAGTAAAATATGACCTATCAGACAGCCTTTGATGCACAATCACCTGCTACATTGCAAGGGCTGTGTTTAAAAGCTGAAAGGATCAGAAATTTCACCTTTGGGCCTTCCTAAAGGAAATGCTCCTGCTGAAAGACAAGCATCTGGCCTTCCTACTGTTTGTGTGGCAGGGAAGGCATTCTCTACCTTGTCAGAGTACTGGGCAGAACACCACAGATGCAAAGAAACAGGATGACATATTTGCAGATATTCAGGGAAGGGTAGCAAACATAGGAGCCATGCACTGTGCCAATATCAAATTCAGATGCAAATACTGCTGCTTATTACAGCAGTATTTGCATCTGAATTATTGTCAGTCTAAAGTCTTCTCTGTTATGTTGCACAAGGGAAAGGACTCATTACTCTGGATCTGCTAGGAATTACCTGTGTGGGGCAGAGTGTGGTACAGTCCCAGTCCTGCACTGTGATAAAGTGCTCAGTGTTGGACTGAGCAGCTGTTTAGAAGCTATTTCAGACTGAAAAAAGTTACTCTCAAGACACATTGAAGTGGGAGTGTGGTTATGGACCTTCAGCTCCTGCACTTCCCAGTCAGTTCTAGCATTCTCTCCCTCCCTGCCTGTGCTTTCATACCAGCCTGGAAATACAGCAGCACTTTTATCAGGCTCTGCAAATGAGTCAAGTCGGATGGAGGTCAGGCCGACCTACTGCAAGCTCATTTTATCAAAAGCTCTTGCAGTGCTGTTAGCATCCCCCAATGAGATCTGGAGTGGGTGGTATTGTTCTCAAAAGATGTTAATGTTTTTTTCCAAGTGGCAAATGGAGCTAGACATTGTTTATATTAGAAGTAGGCTATTCACTTCTGCTTTTACATTTTTGCTCCAGAGAACATATAAGCACTTGTTTTCATTTTGCTTTTTATAAAGCAGATTATATAGACTCTGTCAAGATCCCTTCCCACTCCTCCCTTTCATGATCAACAAGGGTTTTTTCCATTTTTTTCCAGCTCAGACCTTGTTAGACTGAGCCACACTGGCTGCTGTGTGTCTTTCCAAGGAGATGGGGAAGAGCCAATCATCCCCCACAGGGGAGCATTTGTGTTGCTGCCACAGCCCAGCAGAACAGCAGAGTGGGCAGCAGCTGTGGAGCCACTGCTGCTGCTGCCACAGGGCTCTGGCTCCTCCCCACCCCACAGCCACTGTCAGGCAGTGAGGCTCCTCTCTTTGGCAGTGGACAGAGACAGGGACAGGGACATGGCAAAAAGTCAGGTGCAAGGAGAATTTCTGCCTTGCCAGCTCTGATATACTCTCTAATTCCATAACTAATATATGTCTTGCTGGCAAGTAACTTCAATATCCAGCTTCAGAACAGTTTAACAGTGTTGCCCCAATATCACAAGAGATGACATAAAAATCAGAGTGCCGTGGCTGGGTGGCAGGGTCAGGTTAATGGCAGTACAGCTGGAGAGGGACAGGGCCCTGCAGTTTTGCTTTCCTGCATTGAAGTTTTATGGGCTCTCAGAATGACTTAGCACATCAGCCAGACTGGTGATTTGTTTTGTGGATCATTTTGTGTAAGCTTCAGTTTCAAAAAACCCACTTAGTAATATAAGAAAGGAGAAGAAAAGCCTCCTAATACCTTGGCAGCAGCTTTACTGCTTTGGCTCTAGAGCTCAAATGCCATCAGAAAGGAAAAAAAGAGAGGCTGTTTTAACCCCCTTTCAGTGCCACAGACTGCCACAGTGCAGAAGGTTCCCAGCACCATCATAATCACCTCATTTTCTTGTCCATCAATCACCGCCTGGCAGATCTGTTCAAGCTCTTTTTGGTCCTGTAACAGTTCAAGTTTCTGTTCTTTAACAATCTCAAGGGGAGTCTTCCCTTCTCCCTTCCACAATTCCGCAAGCACCTGAAAATCACAAAAGAAACAGCAAAGGTCAGTGGCTTGACTTACCAACATTGTTTGCTTGCAGTATTTTGGTTATGGATCCAAGAAGCCCTATTTTCACCAAGAGGAGATTGTTTAAATGTGAACAAGCCCAATATTTAATCATGTGCCTCTCTGAAAGAGCCCTTGTATCCCCCTCCTTTTCTGCCACCTGTGCTGAGACAAAGCATTGCCACTTCCTGCAGTCCAGGTGAATGGTTCTCAGCAGGTGCTGTGCAGCCTCCTGCAGCCTGGGCCCTGCCGGCTCCCCCAGTGCCAGGGTCTCTCCCGAGCAGTTTGCTGAGCACACTCCCCTGTTCCTCACGCCCGGAGCTGCCACTCCCTGCCTGGGAGAGGAGCCAGCCTCCGGGGATGGAGGATGGCTGCAAGGCTGCGCCTCCTCCAGTACTCCTGCTCTTCTCACATCATTCACAGGACTGCCTGGGAGCGGCAAGGAAATGCATTTCAATGAGCAATGGCTCTGCCCGGGAACTGATCATTAGCCGACCATTGTACCAAGTGCAATCCCAGGTAACTCATCCCATTACCAGCCCTCGCCAGCAGGCTGTAATGAGGATACGTGTGACAAAGCAGAAGAAAAATGGTGCCAAGCAGAATGAATGCAGCAGCTCCAGCCCACCGATGCATCATCTCCAAGTACTGGATTGCTGGGCAAACCTAGGCCTGTGGAATAATCACTTGTTAATGCTAGTGTTTTCCCACACTGCAGCAGGGCTATTGCCCTGGAATACACTTGAGAGGAGAGAACATTTATAAAAAACCAATTTCCCTGGGCAGTCACTTTCTGTATTCCCTTTGCTTTTATTTCAGGGCCGTGGGAGGAGAGTAAGAAAACCCTTATTAAAACAGCTCGTTTTGCTCCATCCTGAGCTGAAGATATAATTCTATGTTTGGGCCTTTGCTGTGTCCCAATATGGAAATGAATGTCATGTCAAAGTTTCAGCACTAAATAGTCCCTGTAGGATGAAGAAGAGGCTGGGATGGAGAGACAAGGAGGGGCATTCAAACTGCATGATAAATAATTTGCAGGGCAGCAAGAGAACTGAAGTAGAATGAAGCACAGGGGATGGGACCTTAACTACCCCAGCAATTTGCTTCAGCATGGCAAATTTTTGGGTACAAAAGACCTTTGGTTAAAGAGTTCTCTAGTCACAGCAAGTATTTAAGAACCGTGCACTCATACAACTGCTGCAAGAGGATATTTGTTTGCCAGTGGCACTCTGAAGCTTTTTCTGGGATCTTATCAACTCTTCTGGAGACCTTGTGAGAGGGTAATAACACACAGCTGTATTGTGGCAGCTACATCTTAATTTTTCCTTGTGAGAGGGCCAAAGGCAGATGACAATATTGAAGTTACTGATAAGCAGCCAGAGTTACAACAGCTGTAAGTAGAACTTTCAGATCTTTATACTGAATGAATCAGAGCTGTGTATGTCTTCTACACAATCTTCCTTCTAGTGTGATATTTAAAAATCATCATGCCAGTGCTACCTGGAATAACCCTAGAAATAAATATATCATATCCAACAGAGATTCAGCCTGTCTGCAGCTGCTTGCCTTTTTTTGTGGTGGTGTTTTGGGGTGGGTTTTTTTTTTTTTTGGGGGGGGGGGCAGGGCGGGGCATGTTTGGGGTTTTTTTTTGTTGCACTCCATTACTACTCCAGGCAGCCCTTCTGCTTCTTCCTTGAAGGATGAAGCAGGGAGGTTTCTGTCCTGGAGGCCTTCCAAGGCACCCATACTCTGTGTCACCCCACAGAATGTGCCCTGTCTTCGCCAGGCACAGCACAGCCTCTAGCAAAACACCCTGGACAGTCTCAAGTACTGCACAAATCAGAGTGGACAACGAATAAACCCTTCCACTCTCTGGGAAAAAGGCAGATGGGCTTTTTAGGACTACATATTCAAGCAGGATGCCATGGGCTGCAGGAAGGGGGAACCTGCAATGAACAAAATCTATGCAGCAAACCATGGCAGAGTTACCCAGGAGCAACACATACATCTGGCTGACTTAGATCAGGGGCAGGACAGCTTGACAGAGAGAGATCCAGCTCTGATTCCCTGTTATGCCTATGCCAAATATTTCCTGGCACTGAAGAAAGCTTGCCCATTAGAAACCTTGAAGGCACCAGATTTTCTCTGTGACAGCTGCATCATGTGTCCCTTCCCATTTGGTAACAAGCATCTCCACTTAGTAGAGCAACAATGTTATCAAGGCCCTTGCTTGTTTACAGGTATGTAGGAAAGCAGGAAGAGATGTGGCCAAGACCTGTCAAAGATGCACTTTTAAAAAATGTGTTTCTCCACTTGGCAAGGAGTACAAATCTAAAGAAAGCAGTTTAAAAATGATTTCAACTCATTTACACAAACTGCCTGCTCCAGCACAGGAGGATCAAATTATGAAATCTCCAGAGCCAAAATGTGAATCTCAGGCCTCATTTCCATTGAAATCTCAGTAGCTTCTACTATTGATTCTTGCCTGAGTGTGATTAGATTTTAATGATGTTCTGTGGTCTCCACCTATGCAGGCATACCACCATTGGTCAAGATGAATTAATCAGGACTTACAGGTCTGGCTGTCACGGGCATCATATCAAACATTTTGCAACTGGTGACCGTGCCAGCTGACTGCTGTGCCTAAGAATGCTCCAACTGGAAACCCTGTCTGCAGTGATCTGCTGCCAAGGGCGGGAGGGAAGCAGCAGGCAGCACCACTCCAGCAAGTCCTGTGGGCACCTCTCCTTTCCAGTGACAGAAGCCTTCACTCTCGCAGGTGTCCTCAGACTCTCAGAGAAGTGGGGGCAGGTGGGGTCCAGTCCTCCAGATGGTGTATTCATAATTATCAAAGCAGATGGTTCTGTTTAGATATGGGTACTGTATTCTATCTTTCCCTCTATGGGTACTCTACTTTCCCTGCTATCTACTTTAAAGTAGGGGTGCCAAGCGGGTCTGTTGAAGCTATTCCTGTGTGGGTGACGTATGCAACTGCAGCAGGCAGCAAAACCCAAGGTCTGCTCTGTTCCATGACCTGCTGGGCATGTATCCCCTGTGAACCAGTGACAAGGGTGTCCACATGGAGTTGCTCCAGCATGGCTCTTGGCAGCAGGGACAACTTTCCACTTCCCTGGCTCAGGAAGCAGCCTCCTCCCATAATGCTGTAGCTCACAGGCAGGTCTTTCATGCCAGACATGGACCTGCTGCCAGCCTGGCAACTTGAGGAGCAAGGCCCCATTGCAGGCACACTCCCCACTGGGCTGGTTTCAGCCCTGGGTGAGCAGCACTGGCTCCTCACACTGTGGGCTTCCAAATGGTGCCTCTGGGCTGGGCCACAGGCCGTGTGTATCCATCTGATCCAGGACACGCTCGCCCACAGCCCCGCATGCCAGCAGAGCTGGAAGCTGCTCCCTCCTTTGCACAGGCACATCAGCCTGGAACTGCTGTGGAGACCTCTGGAGTGGGATGCTATGTTTGATGGCAAGTTGGGCATGAGCTCTGTAATTACCTACATGGTAATTATGTGAGCACACAGTGCCCTTAGCTTGGCACTGCGTCCTACCACACAATGTTCGATGTGTACAGCCAGCGCTCACAGCTTTTATCTGCCTGGTTTACTGCCTTAGACAGCAGAGCCCAAACACAAAACCTTTTAAATAATTTAAATGGTTAACAGCTTCCTGCAGCGAGCACATATGTGTACACATGTCCGTGTGCTCACCCCATGGAACCCTTCCATCCCTCCCCACTGGATCGGTGTCTGCCACTGCGGATCGTGCTCCCCTCCCCAGGAGCTGCAATTCATCTGCTGGTGTGTATATATAGCCCTTTCTGCCCTCGGGCCATCCAGCCTCTCTGCCTACTGCTGAGAATTGTTATAAACATTTGTTACTCTTCTGACATCCAGGCAACCAAAATACTTTTCTAAATGTGGCAAGGTTTCTGCAGTTTGATAGCATCATCACTCCATGAGGGGAAACAGTACAGCGATTTCTGGGTCCAGTTTCAGATCTCTGGGGACAACATGCACATTACAAGGAATTGGTAATTAAACAACAAATGCATTTCTGAAATTCTTGACACTTCACAACCTGTCAAAAGTTCCTGGCACACAAATATATCACCAAGCAGAAAATCCCACAGAAGAGCATAAGTCGCCTGTCCCTACTTCACAAGGAAGAGGCTTCAGACTGGAGTTCTGAAGCTTCCTTTTCAAACACAGACACCAAACTGATGGGTGTGCCACAACCCCGCAGGCACAGAGCTGCTCCGCATTCCAGTGCTTTTCCTATTAATACTTTATCTCCTTTTTGAAGCTTTTACTTTTCCAATAGAAAATTTCCAAACACACATGCCTGAAGCCAGGCACTTAAATCCCTATTTATGACGCCTGTCTTATGCAGCTGGCTATCCACAGACACAGACCAACTTAATTAAGAACCACAAGCATCTCCAAAAAAAGGAAACAAACCAGAAAGTTCATTCACAGTTCATTAACAGTTTCACTGATAAACATTGGAAAGAGTCACCTAATGCACTTACCTAGAGTGTAATAATTAATCTGAAAAGACAAATCATTCCACATAAATGAGCTTGAAGCAATTTAAGGTGAATGACTTTTTATGGCCCATCATAAAAAAGCCTCTAAATTTTGTCTACAAACATAGCAGTACTGTTCCCATCACAACCACTTCACAATTGTAGATATAAATCATCAAGAGTTGATTTTTCAGTCCAGCTTAGACAAGATAAAAAAAAAAAAAAACAGCTTTATTTGCTTGAGAGCTTCATGATAGCACTTGCTTAAAGAAGCAAGGATAAAAGAAAGGCCAGACCTCTGACACTTTTGACTCAGGTACACCAATGCAGAACTCCTTTTTTGACTACACTTGGATGAATTCTATCCTTTGCCATGTGCTAATGCTTGGGAACGTAGACCTTACTGTCCCCAGGAATCCAGTAACAGATACTCTCATCTTAACTGCAAGCCATGGATTAGCTCCCACTGACCTTTCACGCAGGCCTGACTGGAATAGTGAAACTGAGATCTACTGTCTGCTCTGCTCAGAAGCAGGATTTGTTTGAGTTCAGTTCACATTGTTTCAGTCTACTATTTGGCTTCTGCCCCCTTCTAACAGGGAATATGCAGATATAGCTCTAAGAGTATATACACATATAAGGAATTTGCATCTGTTATATGTATATAGTGTAGATACAGAAGTTATCCTTTATCAACACTCTAATTTCCCTTTAAAGCAACCATTGTACTGGTACACAATGATTGTAAAATTGCTACACAACTAAAGTAAGCAGCCACAGATCCAGAGTTCAGCAAAAGCAAAAAGGTACTTACCCGCTTTGCTGCTGTAGAAGAAATTTCTTTTTTTTCTAGAAGGTTCAAGAGGTCAGCCAGGAGAAAAGAAGTGACTGGGCTAAGGAAAAAGTGGGCAGGAGTTACCTCAGAGAATAAGGTGATCTATAATAATGTATCTATGTTACTGCTGCCTGCCTAAAGATCACACAGGTCAGTATGGCAAGTTATTTTTCCTCATGTTCAGTACTAATGGCCTGGCTATGCCTTACCATCATTGCACTCTAAAGACTGACTGCTGCTCTTAACTACATGATCCTCTTGTCTGCCACATATTTGTCTAACTCCATTCAGCAGGACAGAGCCAAGGCCTGTGCAGGAATGCGTGGGGTAACAACTTCACAGGTAGCAACTAAAGCAGCCATGAACAATGGAGTGACAGGGTACCAGTCAAGAGAAAAGGATCACTTTATCTCACCACTGTAGCAATGAAGAAGACTGACCTTTCCTTTACTGTAAGGGAATGTTGTTTCAAGTAACTGAGCAGGTCATTCAGAATCCAGCCAATTACTTTCTTTGGCTTCATTTGGGTCTGTTTCACCACACTTTCAAAGAATTCTGCTAGTCCATCTTCATTCTGTTTAAGAAAAGTTAAATGTATCAAAGGGATACTGGAGTGCAAACATGATTACAGAATCACAGAATCTTTATGGTTGGAAGGGACCTCTGGAGATCATCCAGTCCAACCCCTCTGCCAAGGCAGGGTCACCTGGAGCAGGTGACAAAAGTTAGAGTTTACAATTAATTAGACAATCACACTCAGTCCTAAATCATGCTCAGTCCTAAAGTAAAGTTCAGTTGTGAATTCACTGCAAAGTCACAAGACTTTGGAGTAATTTTATTAACATAACAGCAAACATTCTTATTCCTTGAACAGGAACATACAGTTTATCTGTCATCCTGTCTGTTTCAGTGTAACTTCCAACAAATGAGCGTTCATTTTTCTCTTAATGCCTCCCTAAAATTAGCATTTGGACAGAAGCTTTCTCATCTTTGCAAGTGTTTTGTGTATAATGCTAGAAAATACAATGCTGCCATCTCACAGGCTGTCAAGCTACCTTTTACCAAGAAGAGCCTTTTCCTGAAATTGTCTGCAGCTACTTCACTCTTGATCTTGAAATCACTTCTATTTATTTTGGATTGAATTAATAAGTTTAGCTTACATTTACCCTTCAGTGATATGGAAAGGTCATATTTAAGAAGCAGGGTTTTATTTTTCCATTTTTTTTTCCAAGAAGCTATGGTAAGCTTTTACAGAGCACACTAAAAGCTCAGAAGATATGACAGTGGGAGATTCAATTTATAGCCTAAGTGAAATCTGAGATTGTTTTTAGAAGAACAGATACTGTACAGTCTGTTGAATGCTGTGGTGTTTGTCATCAAGGCATTGATGGACCATTAAATGCAGCACAGAACTCATCAGGTTTACTGAAGGCTGAAGAGGTATGAAGTGGCAGCTCCTACCTTTTAAAGTAGGAATTCAAATCCAGCATGCCCCTGGACTTCTGCAGTATGTGCCATAAACACACAGAAGGACAAGCAAGCTCTCAGAAGTCAGGAGGTAACAGCTTAGAGATAGCCAAGGAGCTATTCTAAGTATACAGTCATCACAGCAAAAACATTTCTCAAGCACATACTGACTGCAGCCAGATCTCTGAACAGCTATGAGCAAAAAGAGAGCAGGGTAACCAAAAAACAAACCCTGAGTTCTCCACTCACATCCCATCAAAACAGTTTCATTTGTCCTTGTTTTTAAAGGCTGTTCATTGCCATAGCAATACAGAATTTTAGACCTTCCTTCTCCAAACTTTCACAACACAAACTTCCAAAAGCTCTGGATACCACATTTTTCATTGATAATGACTTTTGAAGGCTTTTGAGAAGACTGCAAACTACTGATCTCTGTTCTGTGAAACAGAACAAAATGTACCTAGATTAATGTCTGTGCTGTAAAACTGGTGTGACAAAAATCAGACCCATTCCCTTCACCTTGAGACCATGACCAAAATAACCAAGTTGTCAGTCTGGGAAACCACTGAGGTCTTTTGTAAACCAAGGTAAACCTTCTAACTCTCACTATTTATCTATCTAGTACACACAGACATCATTCTCCTCCAGCATTCTAATTTAACTAGCAGTTACTCTCTAATCAAATTATGCAAAACTATGCAAAACTAAGGCTAAATAGACTAGAGGAACAAATTGAACTTAAAAAAAATCAGTAAAGGAATGACATGATTACCAAAGCACAGTAAACTTGATTAAAAACTGTGTATGTTTAGCAGAATTCCTAGAATGATGTATTGCCAAGTACTGTGCTCTTTCTAATTCACCTCAGGATTCAATGGCACAAACAAATGCTCATTATTTAAATAGTGAATTCCTTTACACAGCAACGACTGTCCAATCTAGGTAGGAAAAAAGTGAGCATGTCTAAATGCTGGTTTCTCTACAAATGCTGCAGAAGGTTTAACAAACATTCCAAGCAGAGTAGATCTAGCTACATTATGCATTAGGCAAGTAATGTCTGCAGATGCCACATGTCTGAATGCAGCCACACAGCTCAGACACAGCACATCCAGCACTTTCATCATGTATAGGCTACAGAACATATCCCTAGCAGTGGGCACATCCAGATTTCTGGATACTTACAGCCTGGCTGGAGTTATAGTTCTGATCCTGCTGCCAGACCTTTGAAAAATCAAGGACAAACATATGCAGGCTTCGCATTTTAATCAGATCATTTCCAGGCAGCAAGTGCAGAAAAGCCCAGGAAAACTCAGGGAGACAGACTTACATATGCTACCAAGTCTCTGAACCCCATACTCACTACTTGTGCACATATAACTAGATACACTCCCCAAAATTCCCCTGCATTTAGTTTTGGGTGTTTTAAAGTGACTGTCATTTTCTGTAGCCAAAGAGAAGGAAAACCCAGTAACGCTAGACTGAAATAAGTAAGGCAGAGTGTCAAAACATCAGAATGACTGACAGAAATGAAACATTTTCCTTATTTTCTTGTCATATTAAAAAAAAAAAAAAAAGTAGGCATAACTTGATTAGCTTCAATTTCTAGATACTGCACTACTTGACTTTAATTTGGTTTACATTTTGGTAAACCTTCTTCCTGCCAAATTCACTGCAACTACCAACACGCTCGCAGACTGTCCCTTGCGGCAAATCTGAGCTGAAAATCACTGCTCGCTCCAACATGCTGGATTTACAGGAATGCTGACTGCCTGTTCTCTCTTCATTCTGAATACTCTAAACTTCATTGAAAGAAAAACAGAAATCTGGAATAGTAGCATCAAGTTTGTGATCCAGGCCACTCCATGCTCCCATTACACACCAAATATGCTATAATTTAGTCATGTGAGTCTCACTGGCATGAAACCTGACATACCAATATTTCAATTAGATGCAAATGTCTTTCTTAAACATGGTTTAAAATGATCATTTCATAGCACCAAGATGTGAAAAACCCCTAGTGGTGTAGTGATTTCAGGTACCTTTTAAACAAGTTTCAAACAATACTTCATTTTACAGAATACCATGGGTACAATCTTTAGGGGCATTGGGACTGTAATGCAAACTGATTCTTTTAAGGACCAGTAATGTTTCCCAAAGAATTAAAGAAGGAAACTGCTTCAATGTTCACAAATAAAATGTCATTTGCTGCTTTGTTATTCCCATTTTCACCATTACAGCTCCTATAATAACAACTGCTGCAAAAATGTACAAGACTGTCAGGGGAAAAAAGCCAGAACTTGCACTAGACAAGCAGACCAGTCAAAGAAAGAAAGGAAGTTCAAACTTTTTCCTAAAGCTTCTTGTAAAATGATTTGAATTTTAAAAATAAGCGTAAGTTCATCTGCACACTAACGTGTATGAGAATGGCATGGCATAAAACAAAATGGTCAAAACCAATTTCTCCAGCAACCCAGTGGCGACTGTTTGAAAGGAGTTACCAATGTGATTGTTCCACCAGGGCAATCAGCCCAAGTGGAACAGCCACTTTTATCTGAGTAAGCTGAGGAACAGTAGATGTACTGGAAGACTTGGAATCCACATGACAAAGGAAGTGATCAGATTGGGTTTTTTTCTCATGCTGTACTATGACAATAGATGTATTTTCTGGTTGGACCTCAGCACGCATTTTGAAAATGAAGCATTGCATTAACACATTAATGTCTGCATTAATACATGTCTTAGGGTGACTTTATGATGCTTGTATCTTTAATTGTCCATTCTGTTTGTGTTGTATATTGAGTTCTGTACTTTTAAGACTGATTCTGAGAGTGAACCAGGGAGAGAAGACGCGTGGAGTTTGTTTGAGAACAGTCTGATCCCACACATTCTCTGGTCTGGACTTCTGTTTTTTGGAAGCACGGACAGCGGTGGGTCAGAAATCTTTTTGCTTTTAGTTAGTTTTAGCTAGCTGAGGCAGAAAAGTTCCCTGGACTGTTTTTTTTCCCTTTTTTTCCTTCTTGGGACTGTTTAAATCTACTCTGGACTGACAAACCCAGAGGAGCACCGAAGGCTCGCAGCTGCGGCCCAC